>QEPC01001876.1:312146-355754 GCA_003113815.1 Sphenodon punctatus | reverse complement strand
TAATAATAATAATAATAATAATAATAATAATAATAACTTGATTGCTACTGAACAACTGCCTTATGGAAGCGCTTGCAGACAGCTGCTCACCTGTGGCTCCTGGAGCCTTTAAAATATCTGTGGACAATGGGCAAACACACGACAACAAGAATCTTCCCCAGCTGGAAGGTACCCGATTCATCCAACTCTTCCTCCTTTGAAGGCTATGCAGCCTTCAAAATATCTGTGGATACTGATGTATTTGTATGATGTACTTCTGATAAGACTATCATTTACAGAGCTTTTGGCAATATACTATGTAATTGGTGAGAGAAGGAAGTGTATTCTAGTGCTTACGGTGAAATATTCTTGTCTCCTGGTTCCATGACTTAATGCATGACCTTGAACAAGACACCCAAGATCAGATCCTACTAGTTAATAGGAGTTAAAAGGAATATTAAATATTTTTCTGTAGATGCTCAGAACTGTGTAAGATACAGTCCTTCTCATTTACCTGCCTCTTTAGCAGAAGTGTTATGAAATTTTTATTAAGTAGTATTTTAATATGCTTAAACATCCACGTATGAAAGTTACTACAATGTAAAAATTAAAATTAATGAAGCACGCCCAATGCACTCATTGAACTACACACAATAACAACAATTATTAATAATGATTATTAAAGCCAATGCACTGAAACTCATTTCTCTTGCCTTATGCACTCAGCAAAGCCAGTGCACACATTATCTAGTAAAAACCTCAACTTCTAGCCAAAAAAATCTCAGCTAATACAAACTAAATTCCACAGATTTGTAACTATTTGAATTTCTTTCTTTAGAGAAATAATTAGTTTCCTGCCACTCTGGTTCCAGTGATCTCTCTTTTTTTGCCAAGTACCTCCTGTGAAAATAAAAGTGGCTTCGGGGCAGTTTAAATTTTCTATCACTGAAGATTATATGAGAGTTGAAACTATTATCCTCTACTGCTATAGAAATTAATCCTTAAATAAGGTTAGTATGACTAAACACATTATCCAGCTAGAAATCTCCTATGGAAAATATCTCATCAGCTTGGGAACAAGTGGCTTGTGAAAAGTGGATGAGAACACATGATTTTGGACCACAGGGCTTCTTCAAAAAGCACTTCTGTGATCAAATTTCTCATATCGCTAACCATTTTGTTGTCTGATAGAGAGTGTTCTGCATTTAATCCTAGTTTTATCATCAAAGCGCAGGAGTGCTCTAATAGTTAAGGTATGTTGCATACTACATTATAAAGCCCCAACATTCTATTTATTCTAAAATCGGCATGATCAATATTAGGATTGTGAAATTTGTTGTGGAGTATCACTGGGGGTGAATGGTTCATACTGAAAATTTCAGCTGAATCCGTTGAATCAAACCTGAGATATCTGTTTGAAAACTGCACTTTCAAGCCTGATTTTTCATTTAGTCAGACTGTCTCGATCTGGGCAGGGTAGAGGGTTTAAGAGGAAAATTAGAAGAGGCTGCCAGGGGTGCCTTTGAGGTTTTATTTGTAAATCTGGTTAGGAGTTTTAAAGTTATGGGGTTAGGAAAACCCCATGTTAGCCTATGGAGAGGGGCATGGCTGCTTTGAAGAGGAAATTGGAGTTAGGGCTCATCAATGAGCTGGTGGACATCAGGAGGGGCAGTGTTCCTGATTCCCTGAGCTGCACACCTCGCCTGCTGAATACTAAGTCGGGGCCAATTTTGGCTGACCTTGTTCCAGCCGAGTACTCTGTACAGCATCAGCCCTGGCCAGAGGGGATATGGGGAGGGGAGGGATAGCAGCTGTTATTTTTAAGGATACCTGGTCTGTGATGAGGTATCCATTGCAAAGTATCTTGGGTATTGAGGGTGTCCATCTAGCGATTGATTTGGCTGGAGACAGATTAGGGCTGCTGCTGGTATACTGAACGCCCACCTGTACGGCAGCATCTCTACATGCTCTAGCAGAATTGGTGTTGGTGCTAGAGGTGGTCTTGCAGTCCCCGAGGGCAGTAGTCCTGGGGAACTTCAATATCCACACCAACACCAGCCTTGGGGGAAGTGGAGCATAAGTTCACGACCGCCATGACAACCATGGGACTGTCTCAGAGGGTTGTTGGCCCAACACATGATGGGGGACATACCCTAGACCTAATATTTTGCACTGTCCTTGAGGCAGGGGATCCATTGGTAGAGGAGGTGTTAGCTTTGCCCTTGTCATGGATGGTTCATTACTTCCTCCAGGCTGGTTTTCTGGTGCATGTCTGCCCCCAAAGAGGTGCTGAACCGGTTCGGTTGGTTTGTCCCCGGAGACTTATGGAACCAGAAAAGTTCCGGAATGCTTTCAGGGAGATAGTCTCCAATCCTGATGACCATTCACTCGATGACCTTGTAGCCCTCCAGAACACCTTGCTGACCGATGCCATCGACTAAATGGCTCCTAGATGTCCGCTCCCTGAATGCTGACAATGCAGGTCTCCCTGGTTTACAGAGGACCTGTGGCAGATGAAGCAGGAAAGGTGACGGTTGGAGCCGTGGTGGTGCCATACTCGTACTGAAGCCGATCAGTTGCAGCATAGAGTTAACTTAAGAACCTATGCTGTGACTGTGTGGGCAGCAAAGAAGGCATTTTTTCCTACCCTCATAGCATCCAGAAAGTTTCATTAAGCTGAGCTTTCTGGGTGATGCAGAGGCTGGTCAGTCCGGCCTCCCTCCGCCTGGAACTGGAATCTTCCAGTGCTCGCTGTGACATGTTTGTCTACTTTTTCATGGATAAAATTGCCCAGATTCACCACAATTTCAACACTGCACTTATAGCAATAGGAGAACCAGAGGTAATGGAAACCCTGCCTTGTTCGGTTTTATGGGATCAGTTTCAGTGAGTGTCAGCGCTGATGTGGCAGATGTCCTTGGGACTATTAGAGCTACCTGTTGTGAATTAGATTCATACACATCCTGGCTGGTTAAGGCCAACCGTGAGACATTAGGGCTGTTGCTGGCTGGGGTTGTCAATGCCTCCCTTAGGGAGGGCAGAGTGCCGAGTCGTCTTAAAGAGGTGGTGGTTCAGCTTCTGCTCAAAAAAACATTGCTTGACATCGACTCCCTTGCCAGCTACCAGCCAGTCTCTAACCTTCCCTTTTTAGGGAAGGTTATTGAGCAGGTGGTGGCTCGGCAACTTCAGGGGCATTTGGATCATGTCAGCTTCAGGGGATTTTCTTGATCCCTCACAGTCTGGCTTTCGCCCTGGGTTTGGCACTGAGACTGCACTTCTGGCCTTGGTCAACGACCTTTGTCGTGAGTTAGACCAGGGCAGATCATCTCTTTTGATTTTATTAGATCTGTCAGCAGTGTTTGATACCGTTGACCACGAAATGTTGGTGACTCATCTGCAGGACCATGCTGGGGTCGGTGGAATTGTTCTTGCATGGTTCCACTCTTTCCTGGCCAGGAGAACTCAGTGGGTGGTGCTTGGGCAGTGCCAACTCGAGGTCCTTTGGGTTTCTCAGGCGACAATGATGTGGAGGGCATTCTCGGTGGCATCACCTAGACTGTGGAATTCCCTCCCAACAGAGGCCCGTATAGCCCCATATTTCTAGTCTTTCCAAAGACTGTAAAACCTGGCTGTTCCTTCAGGCCTTTGGTGAGGGAGATGGGTATGGGAAGGAGAGATGGTGGGGGGGGGGAGGGTTCTTATTTCTGTGCTTTTAACTGAGTTTTTATGTAATTTCATATTTTGTGTTTGATATATTTTTTATATTGTCTATTTTTATATTTTTGATTATAAGCTGGTCCGAGCTGCTGTGTGAGCAAGAGGTTGTGGAATATAAGATTACCAAATAAATATAAATAATAAATTGTGCCTGGGGGGTTCTGGGCACCAGGGAACTTTGGGTAGAGGGGAGGCAAGGGAGCGAGGACAGGGGGTGCTTTGAGTGTGGGGGGAAGGGACCAAAGGCAGGGGGCACTTTGGGGGGGAAGGCAAGGGAGTGAAGGCAGTGGGGTCACTTTGGGTATGGGAGCAAGGGCAAGGGAGGGACTTTGTGTGGGAGGAGGCAAGGGAGCAAGGGCATGGGGCACTTTGGGTGTGGGAGACAAGGAAGAAAAGGCAGGGGGCAAGGAAGAGAGGGCAGGGGGTCACTTTAGGTGTGCGGGAGTTCAGGGACTAAGGGCAGGGGGCAAGGGAGTGAGGGCAGGGGGTGCTTTGGTTGTGGGGACAAGGGAGCTGTGGTGGGGGACGCTTTGTGTGGGGGCAAGGGAGCAAGGGCGGGGGGCTTTTTGGGTGCGGGGACAAGAGAACAAGGGCAGGGTGTACTTTGGGTGTGGAAGAGGCAAGGCAGCATGGGCAGGGGGCAAGGGAGCAAGTACAGGGGGCGTTTTGGATGAGGGGAAAGGAGCGAGGTCAGGGGGCACTTTGGGAGTGTGGGGTAAGGTAGCAAGGGCAGGGGGGGCCACTTTGTATTTAATAAAAAACTTGGATATTCCATAGTCAAAAAATCTCCAGTTTACAAGAGGTAAGGCCTTTGCAAATTAAATCATGCGCTAAAAAAGCATGGAAATTGCAAGTTAAGGCTTCTGCCTTAACTTCCATGCCATGTTAGTAGTAAAGACATTGTACAGTCTCACATATTGGGCTCACTTACAATTTAGACTCCATGCACCCACACTTTACCTTCGTCTTTCAGCCCCAATCCTCTTCCTCTGCAGGTTGGGGGAAACACTGAAGTTGGGGACAGGAGGGCGTGAGCTGGCCCCTCACTGCCTCCATTCCCAGAAGGAAATTTTCAGAATGGGTGGGGTTGAGTGCTGACCCTTCTGACACTTAAAACATTCTTGCCGGTGGGGTTGCTGCTATTCTGGGATGCCTCGCTGTAGGGCTGAAAGAGAAATTGTCACCCTGTTCTGATTCTGAATGGAAATCAGTCCGAACATTTGGTCTGATCATGTTGAGTATGGGCAGCACCATTTTGTGTATTATTTTTTTTATCAGAAATGTGGTTGAAAAAAAGGGGGCAACTGTTCCATTTTCATGGAAGTGTTCCATTTTCACAGAACAGTTTTTTAAACCAACCCTTACCTCACTGAGAACCAGGCAGGTGGCACGGAGCCTTTGTGGGGGAAGGCCAAGGCTGGCTTGGAGCATTGCGAGGGCTACCATTTAGGAAAACTTTGCCCTTAGTGGGGAGCCATAAATGGGACATGAGCCTGGGGCCTGCAACAGTCTTGCTATGCCACTGAACCCACTGAAGTGAATGGGCCAGGTTCTCAGCAGATGCAAATCTTAGCAGGTTCTTAGGAAGATTTACAATTGATGAGAATCTACATAAAAGATTATTAAAACAGAAGAGAATTTGTCCATTGTATTCAAAGCCACATGTTATTTGATCATGTATTAAACATACACTGAGGAACAGTTTCTTTGTTGTCAAAGACCAGGTATCAGAGCCAAGGACAGAAGGCCAAGGGGTCTAATCCTCCACCTGAAAATAATAAATTTCTATCAAGGATCAAGTAATAAGATTTTTTTTCATATATAAGTATTTATTCAAGTCCTCAACTGCTAAAAAGAAAAAGTTATTGAGAAAGGGCTAACTTGTGCAGAGGTTTTCATAATCATTGGAAAATAAAGTGCATGTTTGATAGATAATTTTCTTCAGAGAGAATCACCAACAGCAGTTGGTCCAATAAAATATATCATTCAAACCAATTTACTTCCCTCTCAGGCAATTTTCTCAAAGCTGTGAATTCCACCCATCATTTTGGATTCCTATCAAAAAGTCCTGGAACACAAATGTGTGTTTTTCTCCTATTTCAGTTTCTACAGGTGTTCTGGAGTTTGCTAACATGTTTTGTTGGTCTTGAACGCTCAAAATTTGATTATCATTCTTGACTAATTATTTTGATTACAATTGGCACTTGGATACCATAAATGACAGGAGCACAATAAATACGATTAAAAGATAAATTTAACAGAGAAGAAGGTGGATTAGGGTAGCTTGATATGAACAGAGAACCTATATTTCCTGCAGTGAGAATTTAACAGAATATTTATGAAATAATGCTCTGGGATGCCTATAATTTGAGGATTACTTCAGTGGCTTCTGTTTTCTAAAGATAGCTGGCCTGATTTTCATTTATACTAGGCTTCTGTATGCCATCCTATCAGCACAAAGGGGGCCTAACGTGGGTATAAATATAAATACTTTCTGCATTTTTATTAGAGAGCCGAATGCATTTCACCAATAGAAATCATCATTTCCCTCACCACTCATTGAAATATGCCTATATCTTCTAAAGCAGCATTTTCACATTACTATTCAAAATGCTGAATGGATCACCACACAATGAATACCAATATGACAGTAATTTTGATACCTATTTGAATCATTCCACTGGCTTTCCTTTTACTGCAGTTTGAGTTTTCAACTTCTCATTCTTGCCCTCCAGGCTTTAAGTAGCTCAATCTCTACCACATCAGAAATATTGGCGCCTATCTTGTTCAATTCTTTGCTTTAAGCAACCTTTCTCACCCATCCCTCTTCCCTTTGACATTAATGCCACCCTTGATACTGCTTTCACTTTCTTTTTCCTATTTATTTTATTATTTATTTCAGAAAATGTTTACTAAAAACAGTTAAAAAATTTAACACACAGATATAAAATGTATAAAACTACCAGGAGTGGAACCAATTCCCCCCACCCTACCCAACCCTTCCCACCCTCCCCGTCTCCCTCCCCAAAGACCTGGAGGAACATCCAGGTCTTGCACTGCCTCCAGAAAGAGGGGAGGTCTGGGTCTAGGCAGCTAGAAAATTGGATTTTCTTACATCCTCTCCCATAAGCATGGAATAACCTTCCAGTTCCAATGTGCCATGGTTCCATCTACTTCTCTTCCAAGGGTGGCACCACATGAGCTGTGGTGTCATGATCCCGGTGTGGCCTCATGGCGGGCAATCACTGCCACCACACTGCAGGGCCAGTGCAGGAACTGGGAAGACAGTAACAGGGAAGCCAGGTGGACCAGCCCGTCAGAGCCACTGCCGTGGCAGGCCTCACAACTGGCCTCATGAGCGGGTACCCTGCTGTGCCTACTTTCCACGGCCATACAGAGATTCTCTAGCCATGATGTGGCCACATGTGACAGCGCCTGCTGCTCAAGGCCCACTTGGTGTAAGGCTGCTCTGCAATGCATAGTCCGAGGACACGTTGTGTAGCAGCCTGCTGCTTCCCCCAGCCAAGCATCTGGTGGGTGCCAGTCACACGATGTATTGCATCACATGGCCTGGCTACCCAGAGTGGAGAAAGGCCGGTAGCCTCCCCACTCTGTCTTGTGTGGCTGTAGCCCAAGTTTCCTTAATGATCCATTTCTTTCATAAAGGCTACAAACAAAGCAAAAGCAAAAAATCAAATCCTTCCTTTCAATCTCCCAGTGTAGCCTATCTTTAATGAATTCTTGATTACAAATTTTCTGGGGCAAAGCAGATTTTATATCTGTACCTCAGGGTTCTGAGCAAACTGATAGCAGTCAGTATCAATCAATCAATCAATTCCAGTTTATTGCGTAGCCATAGGCTATTGCATACATCATACATCAAACTCTAAAGGTAAAACAAAATAATTATACAATTGTCGACGCACCCCCCCAAAGAAGACGAGGACACATTAATTGGATTAAAACGGCCGCACTCTTTATTGATAATCAAGAAAAGGGGGGAAGGGGTAGCCGTCCCCTTTCCCCCCTTAAACTGGGGTCCTATCTCCCCTGTTCCTAACTTTTACCCAGACCACAGGAGGTTCCCCCCACCAACCCCGGCACTAGCCGGTTTACCAGTCCCCTTTCTTTCCTCCTCTTCAGGTTAAGCCCGAGGGGAATCCTCCTGTACCCTAACTTCACCTAACTTTATTAACTTACCCCCTACCCCGACCACCGGGTTTCCCCCCGGGCCGGAGCGGGTTGCTCGTAACAACCCTTTGCCCATCAAGGCGGGGTTTAAACAACAACAAGGGTGAGGACACCGTAACCTACTGTTTGGTACATAGTCCACCCAGCAGGTCCGGCCATTCGACTCCCACCCTTGGGCTGCCCATACAGTGGCTGTGCATGGCCTATGCCCATCTCTTAAGGAGATGTTTTCTATTCAAACCCTATGCTACCAACTACAACTTTTAACCATTGGCCTGAAGTCAGCCTACCACCACAAGAACCGCCAGCTCTGCTTGGCTGGTTCACTGCCACCATTCATTCCAGGATTTCTTCTAGGCTGCGCTTCAGGGCTCCAAGATATAAATTGCATCCCGCGTCAGACAGATGGACCCCATCGTTCCCGTGTAATTGAACTCTGTCATAACTGATTTCCTTCTGGCAAATGACAAAACCTCCGGCCCTTATCAGCCAAGCCCCTATTTCGCCATTTGCCCTTTTTCTAGCCTGGTCTGCCCTGCCCGGGTTTTGAGCATTTGTCCACACTCTTTGCTGTAACATGTCGAACCATACTAACTTGCACCCTTGAAACCATTCCTGGACCGTACTCAGATCCACCTTCACCCTCTTCGTCAGCCACAGCCCTGTACACCTAGGTAGATTGTTCTCTCCTAGATGAATCACCATTACCGCTGGTGCTGGGAATTTCTCCTTCGCCGCAGTCAACATTGGGAGCAATTGCTCCCAAAGCATCCTGTGTTTACCCAGCCAGAATATCTCTGCGCTATCACATAGGCCCAGCTGGGTGCCCCACCCGCTGCGTGCGGCCATATTCCCAGCCCAGTGAACGATGCTGTGGCCGACGATCCACACCACTCTCTGTCCTTGCCGAGTTGACCCATCTGGAAGAAAAAGCAGAGTTATTCCGTTGCCCTGCTGAACCCATTTGCCAGCACCTCTTTGGTTCGGTATTCCTAACATACCGGCAATATGCTCCCGACCGCCACCTCCCTATTTGTTGTATTTGGTTCCCGACCAGGCCTATGCTTGCAGCAACTGATGCTGCCCCTATCCTAAATGAGTGGGCAGTGTAGCAAGCCGGATCGAGGCCGGCTTCCTTCACGCACAAGGACAGGACTGCCCCTAACTGATACCATCTCAGTGGTGTACCGTCCCCGTGAATAAACAATGGACCCTCTGCCCTGGGGCGGGATGCTAAATACTGTTCCATTGCCTCCACCAGGCACGTATGGTGATCATTCGAAGGGTGAAGCTTGACAATCCGTCCCTGCCCCTTTTGGTCGGTCTTTGACCTTTCGTAAATGCAGCAGTAGGGTCCTTCCTTGCCAGCCCACATCTTGGATCTGCAGGGCCACTCCCAACCTATCCACTCTGAACTGGGGTACTATCTCGCTAATCCGAAATGTGCCAAATAGTGCTGCACGGAATACTGCCGTGAAAAGCACTACTTCACTGTTAGAGCGACACACATTCTGTAGCGCCTGACTAATACTGACAAGCAGCTGTGGAGTAATGGGGGCCCTGGAGTCTGGTGTTTGTGGGGTGCACCTAGCCCAGCTCTTTTTCAATCGATGCATAAAAAAGCAGTTATTGGGAGAGGAGTAACCGGCCAATCAGCTCATAAATGAAATGGCTGCTACTTTCCCGGCTATCATCCCGGGTGCCAGACCTTGTTGCCTGAGCCTGAGCGCAAACTGCAGCATATGTCCCTCAGGGATGGGAAAACCAAGCTCCCAACCCTTCCCTGACCTGTATTCCTGGAATTCACTGAAAGCAGATTCATAGGCCCGCCTGGTTCTGGGTGCGAGGGATCCCTGGACTGCCCTATATAAGTTTACAATCCAAGGCTCCACATGTCCCTCGGGAAAGGCTCAGGGTCCTCCCTGGCTTCTGGTGCTAACTGGCAAAAACGGTCTGTCTGAAATCGAGAAAGGGCGTCGGCTATGGGCTTATCTATCCCTGGGACGTGTCTTGCCACAAACAAAATGTTTGCCCATAGGCATTTAAGAACAAAATGCTGAATCAGCCGCATCACCCTTTACGATCTTGAAGACAGTTTGTTAATAACGTGAACGACAGCCATGTTATCGCACCAGAATAAGACCTTCCGATTGACAAATTCTGCCTCCCACAGTTCTACTGCCACCACTATGGGGAAGAACTCCAGAAATGTTAAGTCCCAGGTTAGGCCCTGTTCCTCCCATGCCTGTGGCCACAGGGCTGAGCACCATTTGCCTCTAAAGTAGACCCCAAAACCGTGGCTTCCTGCCGCATCCGAGTGAATCTGGAGCTCTGCTTCCAAAAGTAGTCATTGCCGCCAGAAACTCACTCCGTTATAGCCTCGGAGGAAGGCTTCCCAGGTTTCCAGGTCCTCCCGCATCACCTTGGTAACTCAGATATGGTGGTGTGAGGGCCGGTCGCTCCCCGTTTGGGCATATAAACGCGACATGAATGCCCTCCCTAGTGCAATGACCTGGCAGGCAAAATTAAGGATGCCCATAAGAGACTGCAACTGTTTAATTGTGACTTTCGGGGAATCTGCTAGCGCCGCTACCATTTCTCTGAGGGCTCTGAGCTTGTCATCTGGCAGTCTGGACACCAAGCACTCGGTGTCCACTCTATGCCCAGATGAGTTAACCTGGTTGTTGGTCACTCTGTTTTTTTGTGCGCCAACGGCACCCCCAGCTCTTTGGCTACATCTTGAAATGCCTGCATTCCCAATGTGCATTCGGAGGTCCCCGCCCTTCCCGCGAAGAGGAAATCATCTAAGTAGTGCATGATCGAGCTCCGCGTCATGCGTTGGGGCGTAATCCACTCGAGGAGGGTGCTGAACTTTTCGAAGGCCGCACATGAGATGGAACATCCCATGGGCATTGCCTTGTCAAAGTAAAACTTACCCTGAAATTGCATACCCAGGAGTTCAAAGTCCTCGGGATGCACAGGCAGAAGTCGAAACGCAGACTTGATATCGCACTTCGCAAGGAGGGCCCCCTTTCCGCAGGCATGCACCATCTCGACTGCGAGTCAAATGTTGCGTACCTTACTGACCACAGCTCTGGCGGGATTGCATCGGTCACCTACTCCCCCCTGGGGTGGGACAAGTGGTGAATCATGCAAAATTCCCCCAGGGTCTTCTTAGGTACTGTGCCCAAGGGGGATATTCACAGAGTGGGAATCGGCAACTCCTCAAATGGGCCCTGAATTCTCCCTTCCCTGACTTCTTTATCAAACTTTTGCTGGACTAGCTGCTCATTTCCAATCGCAGACTTCAAATTCCTAGCCCCTAGGTCATAATGGCGGCCCTCAGTTGGGATCCTAAAACCCAGCCTGAAACCTTCGATTACATAGGCAGCTGTCTGGCGGTCAGGGTAGCCCAGGGTGGCTGCACGTAATGCCTCATGCTGTACCAGGGTTGGCGCCCTTCCCCATTGCCTGGGCAGCTCCCTCTTGGTTGGTGGGGTTTTGTCTATTGCCTGCCCATCCCCGGTTCCTGGATCCATACTGTCAAAACTGTGTGCACCCAGAGGCAGCGTGATCGCCCGCACACTGTGTGCACACGTGCTTGAATCTACATTGGGCCCGAAAACACCTGCCTCTGTCATTGCAGTCCCAGCAGGTTGACCCTCCTGTTGTCTGCTTTACTCTACCCCTTTGTCCACCCTCGTTCTGCTGCATGCTCCCCGCTCGGGACAGCACGTGGCCGTTGTCGGACCGTGGGGCATATCTGGCACAGCTGATGCATTCCAGCCAGATGTCATGGGCGTGCAAATCCCAGCGAAGGCATGGGTTATTGGCTGCCCTACGACAAAAAGATTCATCATAGCACAGCCACGCTCCCGGGCCGCCCGTATCGAAGGCTCGGCGTATAATATCGGAGTACTTGATTAACTCTAACCCACTCTCAGGGAATCTGACAAATGTCACACCCATGTAGATGGTGTAGGCAGCTGTCCAATTGGATCAGGTGCGCTCTGCCTTTGGCCTTTTAAATTTCTCCTTCTTTTTCTTCTCCTCTTTGTCATTGGGGTCATGGATGGGGTCACTGAAAAGGAGGATGAATATATCGATATATTCCCCACTCCAGATCTTTTCCCTGGTGGCTTGGAGCAAATGTTCACCAAGGGGAGCTGACACATCCGCGTACCCCCCGACAAAGGGCGGGGTTCCTCCTTGTGACTACAGCACCGTTTTGCCAACCCAGGGCAGAATCTGTCTGCTCCCCATACCTGCGCTGCTGGATTGTGCCCATAGTTTGCATATTGTACGCAGCCCCCCCCCATGGCAGCGCATGCCCAGCCCAGTGGGTGACCTCCCCAATCACAACCAGACTGATGCTGGCTACGACCCCACTCCCCCTGCACACATACGCCTGTTGTGAAGCTTTCTTCGTGCCCCCTGACGGGCTCTGACCCTCACTGTTTGGCATCCCCCTCCTAACAACCTCCTTCGGCATGCTCACCTTCCGGCGATTCGAGGTCGCGCCGGTGCCTGGGCCCCCCGGGACCCCGGTGTCTCCGCTGTGCCACTTCTAAACTTTCTGTCAGCGCGCGCATGCCTTGTTGGAGAGCGTTAATCTGCACCTGATAATTGGGTGGGGATTCCTCCCTCCATCTGCTAGGTCCTGGTTCCTTGTCCCTGTAATGATATGGGAGAGCCCGCCACCACCCACTCCCCTGGTGACGCGTGTCCTCCCCACTGGCGGGGGTGGAAGCCATTGTCGTGTTGCTCATCGTATCTACCTGCTCGCCCCCCTCACTGTCTGTGGGATGCCCTCGGCCCCCTTCTAGTTCTTCTATGCGGCCTGGTAGCCAGCTAGTTGGGCCTGCATGGCCTGGAGGACTGCCTCCTGGGTGGCACCACCTTGCGTTCCCCTTTGTTTTTCCCTAGCCCTTTTGGAGGGAGGGGACACTGCAACCCTCTTTGTTGCTGCTTCTTTTTGCCCTTGCGCGTGTGAGGAGCCATTTTTGCACTCCGCTATAATACCTACCCTGCAGCTCCGGTCCCGCTAGATGTCAGTCAACCACTTTGGATTCAATTGTACCTCCCTGCCAAAGCCCTGTGTCTGCCGCTAGAGGCGTTCTGCACACCCTATGGGTGAGTTCCCCTAAAAAGGAAACAGGAGGAGTGGAGGGTCCTGGGAGCACTGCTTGAGGTTCTTTGACAATCTCTCACTTAGGGGCACCTAGCAGGGGAGTCTGCCCTGTTGGGCCACTGCTCAGCCTACCTGCTTACCTTAAAATGGAGAGGGAGGGAGGGTTTGGGTTAGGGCACTGCTTGATGAGAGGGGGTCAGTCCTATCAGGCCACAACACCCCATCTACCCTCCCCTGAAGATGGGACGGGAGTTTAGGGTACTGCTTAAGGAGAGGGGGAGGGCTCCTCCCTGTCCCCCTTCTTTGTTATCTGCTGGAGGGGTGCCTGGAAGAGTCAGCCCTACTGGGCAAAACCCACCATTCTCTATGTTTAAGCCCTTACTGGGGCATTATTGTGAGTTGATGGGAGGGCACCGAGTGGCCCTTTGCCCCAACCCTTCCACATGTGAGGGGGGGGAAGGGCGAGGCCTCCCCATTCCCTGTGTCCTCGGGAGGCTGGGGAGCAGCCCTGGATACTTGGGAGGCAGGGGGGTGGCCTGGCCTCGGCCTGCTACCCCGACACCCAGCCCGGGGACAAGAATTGAATACCCTGCGGAGGTGGTTACTATCCCACCCCACCCCAGCCCTTTTCCCTCGTATGCCTCCTCCCATGGCAGGCCCTCGATGAGGAGGGCTCTGATCACTCGGGCGGAGGGGAGGTGGTACTCCGCTACCTCGTTCCCCCACCTGGCACTGCTTTCGGCCATAACTGTCGGCGCGCAGCCTGGCCCTTGCCGCACCGCCTCCGCCCTGCTCCTAACTGCGCTGCTTCCATGTGGCACGAGATCTGCCGCACTGCCTGCACTTCCTTGCTCCCCGCTTGCACCCAGCCGAATGAAGCGCGAAGCAGGGAGCTTAAAATGGCGCCCGGGACTCCCGCCTCTCGCGAGAGTCCCCACTGCTTAAGTTTTTTGGTTGCTGTGGCAACCTTGGCTTTTTTCTTCCCTCCCAGTGGCCGCTCTTGTCCACCTCACCTCCTTTGTTCCCAGGAGGGAGGGGCGCCGACAAACCCCCACCACGGTGAACGCGGAGGGGAAAAGTAATTATACAAACCAAAATTCCTCCAAACTTTAGGGCGTAAAATGCAATGCAGTACAGTGCTATACAACAGATCACACTATTGATTACACTCTAACACTCTCATACAACTTTCTCTTCTTCTAGTCATATCCACCAAATAGCATGCTACTGCTAATGTAGTCTCAGGAGTTTTATCATTCAAAATGTATTTTGTAAGCCGCCCAGAGACATCTGTTGATGGGAGGGGGCAAGATATAAATGTAAATATAAATAAAAATAAATAAATAAATAAATAAAAATAACATAATGGGAGCCAAAAATTTCTGGCATGGCACTACGTACCAGGGGTATTCTAACAGCATATGTTTCACTGTTTCGACCACACCCATTAAACATAAACAAAAACGATGCTCAAATGGAATTTTCTTAAATTTACCCTCTAACACAGCCAACTCCAGACAATTGAGTCTGGCTTTTGTAAAGAGCCTTCTATGGTCAATTAGATCCAAATTTTTATAATAACCCATTGGTACCCCTGTATCATTTTTAATACCTAAATAATGCTCTGCCAATTTGGACTTAGCTAATGCAACCACCGCTTCTTGCCTGACAACATCATAAAAGCGTCGACTAACTAGTATTTTGTCAGCTTTTAGCCCAAGTGGATGAAGAACTTCTCTCGAGAAACTGAGTATTTATCTTAGCTTCAGCTAAATTGAACCAGTAACAAGGATGCCTATCTAATAATACTAATTGAGATAGAGGGGCTTCTTGCATAAAAAAGAATTTCAACCAATATCCCATAGCTAAAGATAGCAGTCATTAAATATCAATACTGTCACCTATATTTTATAAAACAGATAGCTGAAGTTCCCAAACCCAAGAGCTACATATTAAAATCTTTCTATGGCCAAGAGCCGTAAGTCTCAGTCTCAGTCTCAGTCTCAGTCTCAGTCTCAGTCTCAGTCTCAGTCTCAGTCTCAGTCTCAGTCTCAGTCTCACACGCACACACACACACACCCTTCCTCTGCTTTGTAACTGGTTGACAGTTACAGTGAAATGCATGCTGAGATTCTGAGAAGCCACTACAATTCAGCTGCTGACGCTCAGGTGCAATGGAGAAAAACAGGGCCATAGAGAGCTGCACTTGAACTTCCCAAAAGCCATGTGAAGCTCCCAAGCAGTTTGTCTACTAGAGATGTGCACCAGGGACCCATGTCATTATTTGGTTTTGTTATTTAAGTTTTTCATTTTCATTTTCGTAAATAATGATATTAATTTTCGTTTTTGCTGTCGTTTTCAATTTCCATTGGTTTCAATGGAAAACACATTTTAGGCTGTAACATCTTTGTTTTTCATTATATGTGGATGTAACTTGGAAGATCTGTATATCCAACAGAAGGCACTATGTGTTTCAAATTTTAGAAAGATTGGATAAAGGAATCAAATTGTATAAGCAATTGAATGATGATATTTTGCAAATATCTGCTTATACATTCCTGACTGAAACTTCTTGGTCTCCGATATTAAGTGGATGAAACTGGGCATGATTATGCTGCTCCCCAATTTTACTTTCTGAGCCAATTTCCAGAAGGATTGGCTAAGGGGTCCTAGTATTATAAGCAATTAACTTATAAATGTATTTCTGACTGTAACAACTGTGTAGTCCAACCAGTGTATGTGAAATTTGTCAGGGTTGTATTTCACACCTTCAGGATCATCTCTGCAAAATATCAGAAAGATGTAAAAAAAGGGTCCCAATTTTATATGCCTTCACAGCATATGCAAAGAATGAGTCTATGCCATGGATTCTCTGATGTGTCACTGTGGTATAAGATCTGTTTGTGATGCCAATTGGCCAGTAGAAAAGTCAACCAAATATCCTTATTCTGTTCTGTGACAACTTCTCTCTCCGACGGAAACAACTGCTTAGGAAAGAGCCAATAGAGATTCTCTAATGTGCTCTGTCACAGTGCTGCAGGATGTGATTGTGATGATAGCTGGCCAGCCTGGATGAGCAAACCATGTTTCCTTATTGCTGTGATGTTATCCCCCAGCCTTCTTCCTTGCTGCCTGAAATCCCCATTATGTCCCTTCGATGCCTTCCTCAGGACTGCCCCCTATGTTTGCCTTAAAGCTACAACTGATTGGACCTGTAAAGCTGGAAACATGCAGAAATTGGCCAGTGAATGTGTATGTTGGTCTGTTTGGTTGATCCCCATACATTCCCCCTCCACATGCCATGCCAGGTGCCTGCCTCTGACAGGCACTGCATGTGCTGCTATTTATCTGAATAATGGGCTTCAAGGGGAAAACTTCAATTGCTTATAAAATTAGGGACCTTTATCAAATTGTCCTTTATTTTGTCAGCAATGACAGAGAAGATGTTGCATACATTCTTGCCAAATGTCTTGTAAACAAGATAGAATATAAAATGTTACAGTCCAAAATGTATGTTTAAGTTAATGGCTGATAACATCAGGGCCCTTTTTCAAATATTTCTGAAATTTGGCATGAATGGTAACCTTGGAGAGGGTCATAATATTTCCAGGTTTCATGCAAATTGGATGGAATACAAAGAAGTAATAGCCAGGAATATGTATACAGCTTTTCTTAAAGACACAAAATTCAATTTCTTATAAAATTGGCTTCCTTTATCCATTCTTTCTGATATTTGGTACACATAGTTCCCTCTGCTGGGGGTACAGTCTCCCCAAGTTCATCAGAATTTAATAAGAAACCAAAAAGTTATAGCCAGAAATGTGTTTTTTCAGTGTTTTCCCACTATTTCATAACGAAAACAAAACATTTCAATTTCATTGTCATAACAACAAAAACAAATTGCACACTCCTATTATCTACTCCTGTTATATAGTTTTCATTATCAGGCCCCAAGCCACTGATGGTCTTGAACCAGAATCCCTCACTCCCAAGCCCCAAGAAATGAACTCCTCAATTATACCACTTGTTTAAGATAACTGAAACTTCATTTCCAAAACCACAGAGAATTGAGACAAACTCGTTACTGCTTAAAATAAGTATATATCATTGGGTAAACAAGAATGAAAATAAAGCTGACAAACAACAAATAAGATGTTTAACCATAGAAGATATGAACACCACACGTCTGAAATAATATTGTAAACTATTGTAACATGTTGTCAGACCCTTCCTCCAGGATCCTAGGGTTTGGGGGAGGGTTTGTTTAGGGGCCCGTCGATGCACCATACCTGGGGGTCCCAAAGTGGTGCAGAGGTGACAGCGCCCAAGAGACAGCCCTGCCAGCACAACCTGCTGTAGCAGCACCGCTGGAGCTGGCACAGGGAGCCCGTGCACCACCGCCAGCAACACAAGCAGCAGCGGGGCCCAGCAACACAACAGAGAGCATTCTGTCCCACCCAGGCACATCATGCTCCACCCCCATGGTCACACACCCCTCCTCCCAGCCACGATGCTCAGAGCGCCTGCACCAGCATTCCCTGCAGCTCATAGGGGATAAAGGGAGCACACAGACTCCCCACCTTTAGCAGTGATTAGTGCCCCGTGCCTGTGAAACTTGCCCTTGCCCTTCTGCATGTTGTGATCATGAGTGGACCCCTGATGAAGAACATTGAGAGAGAGAGAGAGAGAGAGAGAGAGAGAGAGAGAGAGCGCATGTGTGGATTTGTCTTGTGAGTACCTGTGCGTTATTGTGTCATCCCTATCCTTGTTTCCTCATCTGGGTGACCTGAGTTCCCCATTGCGTGCGTGTCCTATCCCACCCCCATCCGTTGGGTCTCCCACACCTGCCCCCCCCCCACACCTCCTAGCTCCCATACCCTTGGCCCTGGTTCCGGTGTGGGAGGTGGTCTGGAGTTGTGTCTTGTGTGACTGCGTTCTCTGCTATGGGACAAGCATCGCACTTCACCTCCCTGTGATGATCTAGGCTGGGGATTTGTACATCCCATACGCCACTTACGATCCAGAGGGACATATTACAGGTGAGTGCCATTTGCCTCTGGGGGCCACACCCTTCCCTTTCCTGGACCGTTCCCAATCCTCACGCACGCTCTATGTGGGGTTACCTTTGGTGACGGTTCAGAGATTGCAGCTGGTGCAGAATGCAGTGGTCCATCTCCTTACCGGGACAGGTTGCTGTGAGCACATTACACCAGTACTCTGAGCTCTGCACTGGCTGCTGATAGTCTTCTGGGCCTGATTCAAAGTGTTGGTTCTTACTTATTAAGACATATATGGTCTGGGCCCCTCCTGTCTGAGACACCGCCTCACTCTCTGTGCCGTGGATCAACCCCTGCAGTCCACTGGGAGCACCCTTCTTGATGCCCCCTGGGTGGTGCGGGGGGCTACAATGGAGAGGGCGTTCTCGGTGGTGGCACCCAGGCTGTAGAACTCCCTTTCAGTGGAGGCGTGGGTGGCCCCAGATCTTGCTTCATTTTGATGACAGTGCAAGACCTGGCTGTTCTACCAGGCCTTTCAAGAGGGAGGTGGGTGAAATGTGGGTGAGGGTGGGTGGGGAGGATGGGGGTTTTATTTTCTTATTCTTATGCCACACTTTTATGTATTTTATGTATATTTTTAAATACTTTAACTTTTGTAAACCACCTCGAGCTCCTTAGGCAAAAGAGACGGGGTATAAATAATGAAAATAAATAAATATATACCTAAATGAAATGGTCCATGATTTAAAATGGTGCAATGTGATCATTTTTAGTGGAGGATGATTAGAACCAGAAAAAGCTGCTTGAAACTAAAAGGGCAGATATAAACATTAAATAGTTTATGCCCCCCCCCCCCCCCGAAGAAAGCCATGTTTCTGATCTCTGATTGTTTCATTGGATTTGGCTGGTCTGAAAGGTGTGTTTATTCATGGAGTAAATAACTTCCTCCAGAAACCACATAAATCTTATCTGCAGTGCTACATCCTCCATTGCTCTGGAAACCAACAGATTTAAGTTCAAGCCCTCGGGTCTTTATGTACTAGATATTATATTTGAAATGCCCTTTCTCCATCTCATTTTCAATCTCAAAACCTCATTTTAGGCCCCTTTGATCGACACCTCTTCTGGTCATAATGCAATCTTACTGTATATAATTCTGAGATGGATTCTTGCCTGTATATGGAGGAACAACTGACTCTGATTCTTGCACATCATTCTTTGTTTTTTAGTCCTGATCCCGAAATGAGGACTTTTAATATTATTATTTTTAAGTGTGTTACGAAGAACTATTGTCCATTTGTCTAAGTTAAAGCAAGAGAAATTGACTTGTTCCCATTAGTTTATTGTTTCCCACTCCACCTCAGAACCGTAATTAGCCTATGGTCAATGTGGTAGTGGCCATGGTTGAATTTACATGAGGGGTGCCAACCAATCATGCCCAGAAGAATCACCAGCTGTGCATCTGTCATACCGTGACTGCCTTCCCCAGACTCCCTTCCCTGCTGTTTCCGCCAGTCAGTCAGCACTACGCAGGAGTGATTAGTCAGAACTAATGGGTGTGGTGGGGCTTCCCATCATGCTCACTTGGACCTTTACAGGGGCAGTGGTGACAGAACTTTCTCATTATTAGTTCCAGATCCTGTTGATGCCTGTGACAAAATCATGTATTACAGACATAGTGGATTGAGCCCTCAGCCTAGATGTCTAACAAATGTAGATTTGGACAATAAAACAAACTTTCAAAACTGAGTTATTTAAGTTGATATTTAGGGTGCAATCAATCATTCACTGAAGACAGACATTTTTCTATTGATTTCAGTGGGTTCCTGATTGAACTCAGTGGGTTCCTGACTGAATTCATATAATACTGAAAATAGAATTCTATTAAAGAACATAATCATTTTAGTATGTTTGTTTTCAATAATTACTCTGATACATACATTGCTTGAGGAATAAATTTACTTTTAGGGAAGCATAAATCACTTTGAATTACACTAAATCAAGTTTCTGTTGATGAATTATAATCTCTAGTTTTAGTATGGATAATACAAACACCTGTTTCAGCTTGTCAAGATGGCTGGAGAGATTCTGTAGATGCGATCCTTTTCACTGTATTTGTAAACGCATCTGATTGGATGTATATGATTTTGACATTTAAGAATTATATCCTACCTGCTTACTTTGGTATGGATGGAGTATTTTTTGAAGAATCATCACTTGAATGACTCAGTACATTGAATAGATGTCACTCAGTGAGAACTGAATAAATGATATTTTCATGACTGTAATAGCAATCTGCAAGAGACACACATGCTCAGATACTATGGTGACAGGTGCAGCATATGAAACTAAGTAGACTGTCTAAGTATCCTACTCTTTTCAGGTTTCAGAAAAGAAAAGGAAAAACCTTCCTGGTGAAATGCATGTTAAATTTGAAAGCAGTAAATAAAATAAGTATCACCAAATAAATGGGATTAGTTATTGTTTTATTATCTTCTTCAACAGAATATGAGAAAGATCAATCTGAACTCCAACATGTATGATGGAAAATGGTTGAGATATAGTGAAAACTTCATCATAATAAATCAAGAAAAATCAGAAAAATAATATTTTAAATAGAGAAAGTCTCTCCATATATCGCTGCTAAGAACTTGACAAATGCCAGAGTATCTGTCTGGAAAAGACCTACAAACAATTAGCCCTTGTTTAGCTGTACTTTTGTAGTGCAAGAGACTTTACGAAGAGAAACATGCTTGTGCTGTCCCTCTGTTGCTGCCACTTCAAATAGGACTTAAACCAATAATAATAATCAGCAGGAACAGATACAATGGTTTCTGTTTCGAAACTGAAATGCCAGTCTTACAACAGCTCCAAGGAGTGGGGAAGTTATATTATCTCTATTATAAAGGTAGGGAAACTGACACAGAGAGGTTAACCTCTAAGGAGAGGTTAGATCCTGTGAGGTATTGAGTACTTTAACCTGATCCATCCAATCAGTTGCACACATCATTGACTTTAAACACATGGTAATATCAATGGGACTACTCATGTACTCAAAGTTAAATTTGTGCTTACGAGCTTTGTTGGATCCGGCTAAAATACTATACTATAAAGGATGGAGTTCCATGCCGCCAACCCTGATATCCATGAAGAAACTGCTGTTCCAGCTGCTAATATGGCAGCTGTATATGTCAGGAGTAGACATTCTGTGGCTTCGGATCCTAATGCAGCTCTTGGGCAGTTCCAGTGAGACTCTCTACCAAGTTCCCATGCTACCTTAATGGTCCTGTGTCTTACTTTGTTACACTCAAGTCTCGGCACTGAATTTCAGGTGTTCATCAGAATTACAACAGTCAGAATGGCAGAAAACTAGCAACACCTGTTATTTTACTTATTTATTATTTTATTTAACAGATTTTTATCCCGCTCTCCCCACCTCAGAGTGGCTAACAAAACCATAAAAACAACAATATAAAAACACTTAAACAATTTAAAACATTAATCATAAAAACATAGCCTCCCCCCAACCCTCCCCCTCATCCCTACTCACTCCACCCTATCCCTACCCCTCATCAAATGCCTGACAGAACATCCATGTTTTACAGTTCTTGCGGAAGGCTGGAAGGTCCGGGGCCAATAGTACCCCCACCGGGAGGGAGTTCCAGAGGCGCGGCGCAGTGACTGAGAATGCCCTGCTCGATGTGGCCCCCCCGAGACACCCAGGGGGTCTCCAACAGCGTGCCCCCAGCCGACCGCAGGGGCTGATTCAGAACCCGGGGAGTGAGGTGGTCCCTCAGGTAAACAGGGCCCAGATTGTGTAGGGCTTTATAGGTTAAGACAAACGCTTTGAATTGGGCCCAGAAGTCTATTGGCAGCCAGTGAAGAGACCGGAGCACCGTGTAATATGCTCCCTGTGGCCCAGTCCCACCAGGAGCTGGGCCGCTGCATTCTGCACCAGCTGCAGCTTCCGAGTCATCACCAAAGGTAACCCCATGTAGAGCATGTTGCAGTAGTTGAATCGAGAGGTGATAAAAGCATGGATGATCGTGGCCAGGTCTGGAACCGAAACCAATGGACGAAGCTGCCACACCAGATGTAACTGGCAGAAAGCACTCCTCACCACAACCTCCACCTGGACATCCAGGCAGAGCTGCGCATCGAGGAGCACCTCCAAGTTCCACACCTGGGACATCAGTGGAGGGCAGACCCCATCAATCGATGGAGCTGTCACCTCCATTGACCTACCCACTAGCATCACCTCCATCTTGTCAGGATTCAGTGACAGTCGGTTAGCCCTCATCCAATCCCTCACAGTCGTCACACAGCGGGTAAGCACTGAGACAGCCGGGCCTGGGTCAGCTGAAAATGAGAGATACAGTTGGGTGTCATCCGGATATTGATGACATTGCACCCCAAACTCTCTGATCACTTCACCAAGATGCTGCATATATACGTTGAACAGGAGAGTGGACAAAACCAAACTCTGCGGGACCCCACACGGGAGGTCTCGGTAAGATGAAAAATAATCACCAAGTACCACCCACTGAGTTCTCCTGGTCAGGAATGAGTGGAACCACTCAAGAATGGTCCCACCCACCCCTGCACTGTCCCGCAGGCCGGCACCAACATCTCATGGTCAAGAGTGTCAAATGCTGCCGAAAGATCTAAAAGGACCAACAGGGTCGATCAACCCCAGTCTTTTTCTCGGCAAGGATCATCTACCAAGGCCAGAAGCGCTGTCTCAGTGCCATGCCCCAGATGAAAGCCAGACTGCAAAGGATTCAGATAACTGACACGGTCCAGCTGCCCATGGAGTTGCTGAGCCACTACCCATTCAATAACCTTCCCTAAAAAGGGAAGGTTAGACACAGGCCAGTAGCTGGCAGGGGAGTCAGTGTCAAGTGATAGTTTCTTGAGAAGAGGCCACAACACCACCTCTTTGAGACAGCTTGGCACTCTGACTTCCCACAGGGAGGCATTGACCACCCCAGCAGGCAACAGCCCCATTGTCTCCCGGCAGCTCTTAACCAGGACGGGCACGGATCTAATTCACAAGAGGTGGCTCGAACAGACCCCAGCACCTCCACCACGTCAGCGGGTGTCACCAACTGAAAGTGATCCCATAAAATCAGACAAGCTGTACAGTCTACAGCCTCTACTCCCCCCACTGCATTAAGTGCGACATCAAGGTCTTGGTGAATCCGAGCGATTTTATCAGCAAAATAATCCGCAAAAAGGTCACAGCGGGAGGAAGATTACTCAACCCCCGGGTTGAGGGAGGCCGGACTGACCAGCCCCCTCAGAATCTGGAACAACTCTGCTGGACGGGATTTAGCGGATGCTATGAGGGTAGCAAAGAACTCCCTCTTTGCTATCCACATAGCCACAACATAGGCCCATAAACTGGCTCTATGTCACAATCTGTCAGCTTCAGTGTGAGAACGATGCCACCATCGCTCCAACCATCGCCCCTCTAGCTTCGGGGCCCGCAGCTCCTCAGAGAACCAAGAAGGCCAACAGGGCCATAACCTGGGCAACGGACATCTGGGAGATGTTTGATCGATGACCTCAGTTAGCATGATGTTCCAAAGCTCAACGAGGTCATTGATGACACGGTCATCAAGGTCAGAGGGTAACTCCCCCAGAGCATCTAGAAACCCCACTGGGTCCATCAACCTCTGGGGCGAACCATTCTAATAGACCCCACACCCCGCCAGGGGAAGACATGCGCTAGAAGGGAGGTCTGCAGGAGGTAATGGTCCGTCCATGTGACAAGGACATAGTTGTTATTTCCCCCATTAATGGAGCACCCACCTCAAGGCCAGTGCAGAACATGCACTGGCCCATGAAGTCCTAGGTATGTCCTACAAGATGTGTCAGGCCGATGACCCACTGGGACATGCCCATGGTTGCCATGGCGACCATGAACTCATGCTTGGCACCCCCAAGCACAGCGTCGGCATGAATGTTGAAGTCTCCCAGGACTATCGTTCTGGAGGACCACAACACCACCTCTGACACTGCCTCTGCCAAAGCATGCAGGGAGGCTGCTGTACTAGTAGGTTTCAGGTACTGGTACTGATTCATGAAGCAAGAGAGGTTTGTGTGCATGTGCTCATATGTATGACTCTTGACCATATAGCTCTTGGGGCTGGTAACTTTTCCCACCCCTGGTATATGCCAAGACAACGATCCATGTCTATATGCTAAGGAAAACAAAAAACAAAACAAAAATTTCTCTCTAGCAAAAGGATATGTGGTTCTGAAGGTCACTACCACTCTTTTTACACAGACGGAGGGGGGGATGGGTATTTAGCCCTGGTGGCTGTACCTACCGCCCCCATCTTCACCCACCTCCACTCACAGAGCCTCCTCCAGTTTTCTGGAGGGCTCCATGGGTGGGTGATGGGTGGAGGTGGGCGTGTGTCAGGAGGAAGCACACACAAACACCCACCGCCCATGGTGTTTGCATCGACAACACCCAGCACACACCCATCCTCCTACACACTGCCGGTCCATTTCAATGGATGGCCCTCCCACCACACACCCACTGGAACACGCAGTGGTGGGTAGGGCCATCTGTGTAAAAATGACCTTTGTTCTGGGGCATTTATCCCAAAAGAATGATACTAACCTTAAGAAAGCATGCCTGCAATAACATTTTCTACCACAGCATAGGCATTGTATGAGGGATCCCTCATTTAGGCTTCCCATCTTTGAGCGGGAGGTTTGACATGATGACCTTTAAGGACCCTTCCAACTCTACAGTTCTATGATACTATTAAATAAGCCCCAATTGGACAAGAGATCAAGCACTAATCAGGGGAATAATATTGCCTAAGTGTTTCTCAGAAAACTGGTTTTTGTCCTGACAGGTTGTTGTTTAAATGCTTTTGACTTGATTGGAATAACAAGTTTAACAGAAGTCTTTCTAACTGGGAAGATTTATCTGGGACACTCTCAGTAATAACAAGTGAAAATTATAAGTAATCACTAAAATCACTATAGAAATATTGCTTGATTACCCTATGAATGGACAGAGTTTGGAACAACGTGATTAAACTAATGCAAAATGTTCATTTGTACCTTTTGCACAACTGTTCACACTGCAGATTATTTTATTTATAGAACACTATCCTCCAGCTGGCTAGCACCAGGACTAACAGTTAGCATAGGCAAAATTCCCATTCACGTTATTGGGACTCCCACTGATGCTAGCACTTGTATTATCTGCACAGATCACACTACTATTTTGTCTGTGTCATTCATTATAGAAACAGTATTGACTAATGAGTTTTGGTACCTGGTAAACTTTGGAAGACTTTGGTAACTGGTAAACACCCTTTGATAATTATGTGGGGCAGTTTCAATAGGATTTTTGCAGCATACCATATTTTTAACCCACTGATACAGCTTATCGGCTTTGGGGGGCTTTTTAGCAGCTGTACCACTGGATTACTACATGGTATGGCAGTTCAACAACCCCTCAAAAATCACTTTGCACGGTTACCATTCAGGGCTGTCCATGAGAGTTTGGGGAGGTCTGAAAGCATCTGTGGACTCTAGTCTCTCGATAAGTTCAAAGTCTCCAGCACTGGAAATCATAATTTCATAATAGTAATTAATGGTGAAACAAATAGGTGTTATTGTATTCATAAATATTTTTGGTGCATCCTGACAGCCATCCAAATAATATCTACATCCAAAATAGATATTAACATAACTGTTATTTTATTTGTTCAGTTTATGCAGTTATTTGGATCAATTATTCAGTTACTTCAGAGCAATGGCCTATGCAAAATAAATTTAATAAACTAAAACATCCAAGATGAATAAACCCAATAACTAAATGAACTGAATAAATCAAACAGCCAGAAACTGAAATCTCAGCTGTGGATGTCCAAACAAAGTGGGATGAATATTAGGGGTGGGACTCAAGGGGGATTATTGGATATTGGTGTGGGATCTCCTGATTTTGGTTTTATCAGTATCAAAATACCAGATTTTTAACTCTTTTTTTTTTTAACATTGCCGATTTTCTCAGATTTTTAACATTGCGACCATTGTTAAATGGTGTCAGTGTTAGAAATCCAAGAAAACCGGCAATGTTAAAAATCCAGTATTGCTGATACAGGAAATTATCAGTATTATCAGACTAATCTGATACCGACCATTATCGGTTTTATCAGATTAATCCAATAACAATAGTCCCACCCCTAATATCCACCCTATTGGATTTGGTCTGAAGTAGCTGAATTGAATTAATAATATATTCATCAAATTCACTTTGAATATTTGTTTCACTTCTAACCATAATCATAATTTTGCCATTATTGTGAAGCAGGCTGCTTTCCGACGTTACATGGGAGGGGCAGGAACTTTCGCAATCACCACTGTGGCTCTCAAATTGTGAGAATTAGCACCCATCCGAATGCACTAATCCCCTTTTAGTGCACGCACGAGAACACCTGTCCTTATAAAGGTTAAATTTGGTGACCAATCCAGTCATGCGCAGGTGCTCTCACATGCTAAAAAGGGATTATTGCATTCTGACGGGTGCTAATCCTTGCAATTAGAGAGCTGTGATGGTGATTGTGAAAGTCCTCGCCCCTCCCATGTAACGTTAGAAAGCAGCCACAGTTGTCCCTCATGGCCCTTTTTCAGCATCCTCATCCAAAGGCATAATAATGATGGTAAGAGGCAGAGCCATGTGAAATATTTTTCATTATGTCTCCTCCTTCCCAGGAGGAATAGTGCAGCACATCAAATTCTAATGTAGAGAATGCTGAGATTGCATACCTTAACTGTTATATTACATGGAGGCATGAGTGATATAAATTCAATCAATAGTGTTCTTTAACAACCTTAATGCCTGGGTGCAAAGTAATGTGCACTTAGAGGAATGAGGGAATGTCTTCCACATATCATTTCTTTGACAGGAACACAAGAATACAGAGCATAAATACATATTGCCATGCACCGTTTGTTGTGTGCTCATTCTTCTGCCACAGGAAATTGATCAGTATCCTCCTTCTTGTGTTTGTAGTGTAATCCAGTTTTTTCATACTTAAAATCTCCACAGCCTTTTATCGTCCTATGGCAGTATCACAAAGGGTAGATATCAGAGCTTTGTTTTCAGGTCTCACTAATCCAGAATAGAGTCCCAGCACATGATAAGCAAGTTCCCTATGAGGATTTATTTATAGATAAGTCCTTCCATCCAGTGGGAGGACACAGGTGGTTTTTTTTTTTCAAAATGAGAGCAGCAGGAGGGGGACTCTGTGGTCAGTGCGTGGGGTGGTAGCGGGGAACCCAAGCACACAAAGTGCATGGAGAGGGCTTCAAATGAGCAGCTCCTAGCTTGGCTGTCTCATTCATGGGGGTGGCCACACTGCTGGCCTGACTGGGGCACTCCGGATTCTTCAGGAGTATTCTGTGTGTGGGCCATTGATGGGCGGGTCTTGGGAGCATGCCTCCCCACGCACCAGGGGCCATGCATGGACGGGTCTTGTTTAAAAACACCCATAGAAGCACAATAAACACAAGAAAATGGACATATAGGGGGTGGAAGATTAATAGAACAAACAAACAAGACATCTCCTATATAAATTATCAACAGGAGTTGTCAGTACTAGCAATCGTTCTTCCTCCCGCTTTTAAAGAAAACCACCAATGAACAATCCTTACATTTTACACAGTGGAATCCAAACCTGGAACCCTTGTCCCTTCTTGCAGTTAAGAGGGGAACTAAAAAGTAAGCTCATAACTTCCAAACACTTTGGACTGGAAGATGGCTTCAAAATGTCGATCTTAATTTTGTGGCTTGTTTACATTTCCAGTCAACTGCAATGTTTTTGACACTGATTTCATTTCAGTTGTACTGCTTATCTGCCACCCCCTAGAAGACATTGCTGCTTTCATTTATACTCCAGCTTCCTTCCTTAGATGGCAGATGGATAGGGTTAAAAGTAGGGATGTGCAAACACTGTTCAGAAGTTTGGAGTTTGGCCCGAACTCGGCCTGTTTGGACAAGCAAACCT
Organism: Sphenodon punctatus; assembly: GCA_003113815.1. Taxonomy (NCBI): domain Eukaryota; kingdom Metazoa; phylum Chordata; class Lepidosauria; order Sphenodontia; family Sphenodontidae; genus Sphenodon; species Sphenodon punctatus. The sequence continues at coordinate 327,699 of QEPC01001876.1, read as the reverse complement.
AACTTCCGAACTGAACGCACAAACTTCCAAAAAGTTTGGAAAAGTTTGGATGAGTTCAGATGAGTTTGGGAGTGGGAACAATGTGACTTTGAGTGGGAAAAACGTGACTAGAAGGGGGAGGGAGCTGAGGAGCAGACTTCCTGGCACCAGGGGTGGACACTAAGGGGTGGTTTCAGGGCGAAAAATACCGATACCAAAAAAAATTCGGTTTCGGTACCAATACCACTTTTTTGAATGTTCGGCCGAGGTCGGCTGAACCAAACTCCGCCAAACCGAACAGCTGAATACAAATTCGGGTTTCGAACCGAATGACCGAACGTCTGAACATCCAAATGGCATTCAAGTTCGCCCATCCCTATTAAAAAGGAGCTATGACAGCTGTCCCCATTCCTCATCTCGGATCCAGTCCTTGTGGTCAGCTTAGCCCCAGTTCCTCTATTGAACACACTGGCAAAGATATCACCATATCAGACACAGTAATGCCAGCAGGGCACTCGGTTGCACTTCGTACTTGAGACGACCCTACACCCTGTGCTATCTACTTCCGCCTGCATCTGCAGAAAGGTCAAGGGAAGGTGGGGGGATGCTGTGGCAGAGCAGGAGGAAGAGGAGAGAGTGGGAAGACTTTGGCAGAAGTTTTAAGTGATTCTTCCACCAAAGTGGGATGTGAAAATGTGGTTCAGGAGTTCGGAGTTCTGCCCGGCCTGTTTGGACGACCCAACCGGAATGCAAACATGAACTGACCGAACCGAACTCAATTCCGAATGTCGAAATGACCGAACAGTTCGGTCAGTTCGGATCATGTTCGGGTGAGTTTGGGTGGCAAAAACAGGTCACTGGAAGGCAAAACGTGACAGGGAGGGGAAGTCAGCTGAGGAGCAGACTTCCAGGCACCAGCGGTGGAAAGGCTTGGAGTAGCAGCCAGCCTGCCAAATCACCATCCCTTTTCATCTCAGACCACTGGCTTCGCAGTTTGCGATTGGCCATGGGTTAGGCTGCATGGAGCCAATGGGGCTTGCGGTGAGGCAGGCGCAGTAAGAAACAAAACTGATTTCCTCCCCCCTTCCAGGCCTATGAGCCTACAGCTGCTCGTGGAGTTGCAGGGACTGTGCTGGGCATGGGCTGCGTGAGCCGAGAGGTGGACCTGACAGCTGTGAGAGCCGGCAAATGGGATGAGCTGGGGGCGGAGCCTGAGTCCTGCAACCGGTGAAAGGGGAGCCAGTGAGCCTATGGTGGCACCAAAGGTGCATGCCTAGGGCCGCGCGCTGAAGGGCCACACGCACAAGGGGGCATGCCCTTGGGAGTGCCCTTGGAGCATCTAGGAGCAGGACTCACCACTATTGTTTATTTACTGCCCCTCCGCTTTGGTTGTTGGTATTTTTAGGGGGGAACTTAGGGGTCTCAAATATGCAAACCTTAAAATGGAATCGGGCCGAGGCCACCTCCATTCTATTGCCGCCTCCTAAGCACTCCAAACAAAGGACTATAGAGAGCTTTTTACCACCACTGGCTCACAGAGCAAGGACGATCCACCGGCCCCCATACCTCTTTCTAATCGCTTCCAGGTATTGTCGGACTCTAGAGTGTCCGATGGAACGGACCTGGGGGTTCCCAGACGCTCGTCACCCCGAGCTACCGTCAATATCGAGACTCCCATATTGATTGAGAACACCCAGGAAGCTAGGTTTTATGTTGAATGTCTTGCTGAACATGTGTCCCTTACGGTGCAAACGGTTTGGTGCATGTTTGCACAAATTAATCAGCTGAGTGGGAAGGTGGAGGAAATATTATCTCTGGCCCATCCCTGCAATGTTGACCATGGGACGGCGTTTGAGGCCAGACCCTCCCCCCACTTATCCCAGGATGCAATGACAGGTCCAAACTCTCCCCACAATCAGCCACTTAATCTCTCAAGGGGAGTAACTATTACATCTGTGGCCCTCAGGGTTGGCAATGCAAGCATGGCGGATCTTTGGGGGAAAGTCAAAAGATTTGATCCTCTTCCATGCTCTTTGATCATTTCGGTCCTGCCACTGCCTATGGGAAATTTACCGCTCTTGAATACCCCTCTAGACGTGGCTGAGCACCTCAGGGTTTTACGCGGCTTTCCGATAACAAGTTGGAATATTAGAGCAATCGAGCATTTGAGCATTAAAGGCTGTTGGATACTGAAGGTTACTCTAGATTCTCCCCATATAACTGGGCAAATTCTTAAGAAGAAGGGGTTCTTGGCCACAAAAGCTATTTTTATCTCTAGGGCTTATAGGAAGGGGCAGGGGATCCTCTGTTTATCAGACAAGGATCCCCTGAGGTTCCTGCATGGGGGGGCTGCTGAGATGAGTGATCGCCTCGGATCACAATCCCAGATAGAGCCCCTTAGGACTCCCCTGAGGGTACTCAGCCCCCCGAGTGGTCAGCCCAGTCTAAATAAGGGAAAAATCTAATTGACCTTGACAAGGACAGCAGTATGGAGATTGATCCCTGTATAGGCTACCTTCCCCTGACCCAAGGGGGTACAGGAAAGGAGAGGGTTTAGTATTAATCCAGTTTAGAAACCGGCGGCTGATCAGAATAATTTTCTGGCCTGTATGGATTTACTTTACAATCAGTTGGGGAAATTTTGTGCCCGGGACCAAAAGAGTGTTGGGGAGAAAGGACTCCAGAACAGCTTAAGAACTATAGATGTTGTGCCTAGGCCCCTTCCCCTTTTGTCACCTATTGAGTTTAATAAAGGTAGCACCCCGGCCAAGTCTAATCTACGGATGGGAAATAAGCAGACAGCTGTGGTCCTTGCTGAGAAGGTGAGCCTCCTGCTAGGGGTGGATGAAAGTTTCACCAGAACCTTGTGCGATTCCCTGGCTGCTGACTTAACATTGATACGCTATTGGCCAGTGGAAATCTTGCAGGACCCCAAATCTCCTGATGCCCCCAAAGCTAGGCATCTAAATGCTGCTCACCACTTGGGGACTCCCGTTACCGAGACCCTTGAATTGGGTAGAACAAATCAGGCAATTGGTATGCCCAGGGCGGGAGTTTCCCAGTACCCAGGCATAAATAGGTCCCTGGGGACAGCAGTGTACAACGAAATGTTAACTAACAAATGACAACTACCTGAAAGAGCATGCGAAATGAGGGTATTAAGCTGGAATATTGCGGGATGGTCGCAGAGGCTAGCAGATCTGGATTTTGTTAGCTTTCTAGGGTGTTTTGATATAATTTTACTCCAAGAAACTTGGATGGTGAAAGTTTTCAGTTGCCCGTGTTTCTCCTCATTGTGTATAGATGCACTATCTTTGCAAGCTAGGGGCCGGCCCAGTGGTGGAGTAGCTATATTGGCAAAATATTCTCTTGGCATCAAATTTCAACTGATTAGTTCTTTTCAGTCTTATTTCATGATAGTCCACTGTTTATTTAACAGTGGACTTGAGATTTTATTTATAAATCTTTATGGTCCTCCTCCCTCTTCCCCTTATTACTCGGTTGAAATCTGGTCTACCCTCGAGCATCATGTGGTGGCGGCTATATGCATATTTCCACTCGCTGGTGTTTTGTTGGGGGGAGGGACTTAAATATCAGGCTGGGTAACCCAGGCAAGGATGCCTTGCTTGAGGATTCAGTGGACACATGTGTTCCTTCATTTAACCTAGTGTGTTCCTTTTTTTTTTTCATGAGATGTCAACTACATTTATAAAGACAGTGTTACATAGTAAGGAAGTGTTGGGAAAGAAGCTAATGACACTCAATAGACCAGCAATATTGTCTATCTTGAACCTCAATGCTCTTTAACCAGCCAATGGTCCATGTCTGGACTGAGAACCATGAATCACACAGGATGGCAACATTTTGTTATATATCATAACTAAGATGAGCTCATACTTATTTGCATAGCAAAATAAGAATTTAGGTCAAAGAGCAGGGAATAATTACTGTATCCCATTGAAAACCAGGGCTCTTTTTGATTTGTTTGTAACAAGACAGACTGGTATTTGGTCAATCCACCTCAGCTCCAAACATCATAGGCCCTGATCCAAGTTCCGTGAGCATCGACTTAATGGGTACTGTGTGCAGGCACACTGTGTGAGAGTGGGACACTGGGAGAGGCAGGGCAGACTCAGGTGGCACTGTGCTCAGACTCAGGCAGCAGCACAGTGTGTGCATGCACAGTGCCAATTCAGTCCACGTCGCACACGTAGTGCCAGTTTGGTCGGACTCTAGGTTGGGGCCTTAGTGAGACACAATGGAATTCTCCCATCACTCCTTTACAGATAAAGGCAATTCCATAATACTCTATTTAAAATGCTGCAATGCAGAAGGCCCTAGCTAGTTCTATGGAAAAGGGGTAAGTAGGCAACACCACTGCCATCCAAATCCAACCTGAAAAGACTATGCAACAGATTTTCACCTGGTGCAAAACCCACAGGTCTGCCTCATCTTTCCCTAGAGCCACACTGATTTGTATCTGCTGACAGTGCGGTGGCTGTACAAGATAATTAAACTGCCAAAGGGAGGAGAATGGCTCCTCAAAAAAAAATTATGTTTTGCTGAATGCTTTATTTTTATTTTTTTTTGGTAAAATAACTTTCAATTACAAACCACTGGGGGTGGGACTTGGGGCAAAAAAACAGTTGCTGGTTTTACCGGTTTCCAAAAAATCGGTTTACCGGATTAAAGCCGGTATATCTGTACTGTTTTTTTCCCATTGATTTAAATGGGGAACTGTCCCTATTGAAATCAATGAAAAAAAACCCCAATACCTCCCCCCTCCCCCTCCCAGGCTACACGGGGGGAAGGGGGGACACCCCCTCCCACCCTGGTTTTTAAAAGAAGTTCCCCAGAAGGCCTGGTGAAGTGCTCAAGGAAGCGCTGCAGCTGGGGCCGTGCCGCCGCCGCCACCCAGGGGGAGTACAACACTGCTAAAAAAGGTGATCCGGGGTGGGGGGGGTTAGGTTACCTACCGGAGTGCCAGCAGCCAGCCAGCCTGGGCTCCAGGAGGAGAGCTCAGCTGCCACTACCTCCAAAGCTCTGGTTGACTGCCGCCGGGCAGCCGGCAATGGCCCAGAGCCCGGGTCCGGTTGGTTTAATTTTTTTTTAAAAAAAAAAACAAGCTGGGCAGGTGGGTGGCGGGTGTCCCCCCTTCGACCCGTGCAGCCTGGGGGCGGGAGGGAAAGTGGGGTTTGGGTTTTCTTTTTACATTGTGGCCATTAATTTCAATGGCCGCAATGTAAAAAAAATCCGGTACAGGAACCGGCACCGGTACAGGGAATTATCGGATCTATCTGGTATCCCTGATACTGCCAAATACCGGCAGTATTGGATACCGGGAGATCCGAAATTCCCACCCCTACAAATCACTGTAATCATTTCTGTTTTGCTCACGTCACTATGCCCCCCAAAAGGGTTTCCATTTCCTGCTGCTCCTCTTTTACTAGAGGGTGTATTAGGCTCATAAAATTCTGGACAATAGGATGAAAGGGAACTGCCAACCTCCCATTTGGGAAGCAGTGCTAATTTGTGAATTAGCAACCACTGAAACCAGCTTCCTATTCTTTTAGGCCAAATCTGCAGGTCTAATTCTGTCCTGTAAACTGCATTTTGCACAATTTCCTTCATAGGATGTGCTTATTCCAACCAAACAACAATAAGAGGAAAACTGTAGAACTTCAGTCACTATCTTAGACCAGTTATCCACGAGGCAAAACATGCACCACCCACCTGCGAGGAAAAACTCCAGAAGGAAACGCCATGCCGCCTCCGCCACGTGAGAAAACAGAGCCATGCGGCTTTGGCCCTTATAACGGAGAGGATGCAGAGTTGGAAAATTGAGCTCTGCATCCTCAGGGCCAAGCACACAGCTCTGTTCCCCCACGTCACAAAAGCAACACAACACCTGCCTCCTGGTGTCCGTTGTCCTGCCCCCCCCTTCCTGGGGCAAATGTTGTGTGCCCTGTCCCATGAAAAAGCGTCCTTATTCTCTGTTTTTGCATGAACGTCTGAGAACATTTGATGGGGTAACATGCTTTTTAAAAAAAACAGAAAACCCCCACATTTTGCTTTTGCTGCTGTAAGAGAAAAACCTCATCTTCCTAGGGCAGGAAGACCTAATTTTTCAAGAGGAGCTAGTTCTCCTGGATGCTTCATATTTTGGTACCCAACTTGAGACCACTTCTGGCAGTGAGCCACAGGCTACTTACTCTGGAGCAGCCTCACTGAACCCTGGGTTAGTGGATCATGGTCTTAGTCTTTCAAGCAGGGAATTGGACGCAAAAAACCCACCACCTTTTTTTGAAAATCCTAGATCAACCTCTCTACCACTTGGAAGTGTTTCCCAATAAAAATAGATAAGTAATTTTGTGTTTGTGTGTTTTCTTTTAAATCCATCTGTGAAGCTGAGTGCTCTGCTCCAGTCATTTGTTGTGCGGAATGAAACAGTATCCCTACTCACACTGCAAAAGCAGATGTGTTACTGCTGCTGCTGCTAACACTCATGCACAAAGGAACAGGACTGGGTTTCATACAAGCAGAACAGCTTTTGTTTTACAACAAAAAAAAGTCACAGCTACAACCACCTAGAAACATGAAAACTCCTAGTGCGTTCCTCATGCGATAATTTTGTTAGTTCGAGAGCTCCCCTAGTAACAAAGCTCACTGAGGCGTTAAATTTAGTAATACTTAACAGCCTTGTTTTTGGAGACCTGGAGGGTAACTTTCCATATTACTCACTCTGGGGAGCCAGTGTCATTGATTATTTAATGATTTCTACATCGTTGCTGGGCTGCATGAGTGAACTGCAGGTAATCCCAAACCATATGTCAGACCACCTCCCGCTGGCTCTAGCCATTTGTGACCCGATGGCATATAGCGGAACTAGCCAGTCTTGTGTCGACAAACCAGAGAAGCAGGAGGCCTTCATTGGTCGAAAAAAATAGTCTAAGGACATTGAGTTGGCCTTTTCCGCACATACAGAGTCACACCAACTAGTGGCTCTGGTCAAAGAGCTTAGGTCCCCTTGTACATACCCTTTAGATCTGTTTGATCATATTATTAAGTTTTTTGAACCCTTGCTCATTGAGTCCAAATTGCTCCACCAGTGCAGAAAGAGATCTTCACACTGATTTGATAAAGATTGCTGCAGTTTAAGTACCCGATGCAGGAGATTGGTTAGGATACAGCAAATAAACCCCACTAGGGAAAACAGAGAAACCGTAATCTACACTAGACGTAATTATAGGGCTATGTTATATGCTAAGAAAACTGAGTACCAAAAAAGAGTCTGGAACCAACTATTGCAGGCGGTCACCCAGCGGGATTCTAACTCCTTTTGGAGATTAATGAAGAGTATATTTGTTGGAGAAGGGAATGCTAAGCTGCCAATTATCCACCCAGATGCTTGGGAGTTATATTATGGCACTCTTTTCTCAGGTTCTAACAATACGATCCCTGAGTTATCCATGCTTCCCCTGGAAAGATTCCAGGAATGGTCCTCTGTGACACCCTCTGAAATAATAGACCTGATCCTCCAACTTAAAAGGGGGAAAGTCCTGGGGTGCGATTTTATTTCAGCGAACATGCTTAGGGCTAATCCAGACTGATGGGCAGGAATTTTAGCTCCTCTATTCACTTTCATTAACCAGTCAGTGAACTTCCCAAAAGCTTGGCATAAAAGTATAGTGGTTCCAATTTATAAAAAAGATGACCCAAAACTTCCAGGCAATTACAGGCCAATCAGTCTTTTATCTGTTATTGGGAAGTTGTATGCTAAATTCCTCCTCAGTAAATTTCAGTTATGGCAGAAGGAATATAATATCTTGGAACCGGAACAAGCAGGTTTTCGTGAAGGTCAGTCAATGACAGTCCATATATTCCTCCTGAACCAATTGATATCTAAGTATGCTCTTCACCAGCCTAATTCCATGCTTTGCCTATGTTTCATAGACTTAACCTCCGCTTTTGATTTGATTGATAGATAGAGACTTTGGTGTAAGTTAAGTAATACCACAGTGGATCGTAGGCTGTTGTATTTATTGATCAGACTACACTCAAATAATACTCTCCAGGTTAGATATAATAGGAGGCAACTCCTCAATAACAAAATTCAAGTGGTGCGTGGAGTCCGCCAGGGCTGCATTTTGGCCCCGGCCCTTTTCAATTTTTGTCTAAATGATGTCATCAAATTTATGGAGGTGGATGGTCTTCATCCCCCTTGTCTGGGGAATAGACCCATCCACATTCTCCTCTACGCAGACAACACAGTCTTGCTATCTCGTTCTCAAGTTGGACTGTGCAGAAGCATGGAGAGATTCCATCTTTTTTGCCAAAGAGAGAAACTAAGTATTAACTACTTAAAGACCAAGGTCTTGGTAGTTATCAAAGGCAGAAAAATCCACCTCTGGTTCCTGGGGTCGCAGGTGGTCAAACAGGTCCAGAAATTCAAATACTTGGGGGTACTTTTTGCAGCCAGGGCAACGTGGATCCACCATTTTGAGGCCGCTATGGGCCTCATGAGGAAAACTTCAAGCATGATCCAGGAATATTTTTTCTCCCACGGGGGAAGGCTAGTGGGCCCTGCACTTCACCTGTTTCAGGCCAAGGCAGTGGCCCAATTGCTATATGCATTTCCAGCCTGGGGCTTGCAATATTTGAATAAAATAGAGAGCGTCCAAAACATCTTTCTTAGGTAATCCTTGGTGTCCCTAGAGGGACTCCCCAGGTTCTCCTAAGAGCAGAATCTAGGTCTCCAACTATCTGCTTGCTGACACTCCAGCGAGTAATTAAATTTTGGATCAGAGTGGTCCTGTTTCCCCTGGAAGGGAACTCTCTTCTTAGGCTGGCCTGGGGAATAGAACCATTTACCCCTTGGGCCCAGCTGGTGGAAAAAGAAGTCCAAAGGTTGGGTTTGTCCAAGGAAGCTTGCTCCCTTTGGGCCCCTAGCGGGCTATATTATTGAACTCAAAGAGAATTAAGGACCAGGAAATTCAAGCTGAAGAGAGTGCCATTCAACGACAAATGATTTCTAGTTGTTACCATCAAATTAAGCCAACGCCTGGGCAATCTAGTTATCTATTGTCATGGGATAATTGGTGTCGTAGGAGGGTCTTTACATTATTCCGCTTAAATGTCTTCCCCTAGGCCATGTTGGAGGGAAGATTTAAGGGCATACCTAGAGACTTACGCTTTTGCCAAGGTTGCAACACCCTGGCCACTGAAGACAGTCATCATATCTTCTTTGGCTGTCTGCTGTATGCTGGTGCTCGTAAGTGCCTTTTGGACACTTTGTTTCTGAAATTTTCTGATCTGCCATTAGGAGCTCTATTGTTGCGACTCCTGTCTGACCAGACTCCTGAAATCTCCAACCTGGTGGCAAGGTTTTGAGCACGTACTCCCCCAAAAAAGGGCTTCTGCCCTGGATGCCTCAAATAAGCAAAACTTGATTAACTTTTGAGCTTATTGTCTTTGTTGTCCGGTTCTTTCATTTCACACTGATGTAAAAATTAATCTCAGCTGGGGGTCTTGCTATATTTTGCTCCATACCCTCTGGGCTAATTGTTACAGCTAACGCTGAAATAATAAACCTACCTAAATTTAATTCCTTTTAGATGAATGCCATCCACTCACGTCTGTAATTATGCGGCATGTAAAAGTGCTGTGGGCAGCATTCAGATGTGTTATGGCCGTGCTGAATTTTCAACTATGCATTCTTTAAGACCGATATTGAGATATTTGAATTGTGGTCTCAAGTATTAAGTTGGAGATTATTTCAGGGGTCAAGCTTTTCCGTAACCCCCGTAGAAGAGCAAGGTACTTTTTTATGTTTTATGTTTCTATTTGTTTGGGTTCTGTTACAGGTGTTGGGTGACAAAAAAGATGTTGTATGTATAGTGAACTCAATTTTGAAGCAGTTTTATCACTGTATTGTTGTTTTATATTGCTGGTTATGTTGACTATTCTGTGACATAATGTTTTGTGGCTATAGCGAAAGCTAGCCAAATAAATAAATACTACTGCCTCCCCCCTTCCCAACACTTTCTGAGCTAATCACTGTTCCTGAACAGCAGGCGTTTCAGAAGGCTTCCTCTCCCCCAGCAGTTTTTGTTCCTTCCTATTCCTAATCCATTGCCATCCTCCTCCTATTTCACCCATCCAACCCATTTACCTCCATATTATCATGTATTTAGATTAAATTAGATTTAGGTGTTATTTTTTGTTTTTACCACTCCCTGTGTTCCCTGTGTTCAATCTTCCTTCCCCCCTCCATTGAATCCTTTCACCTCTCCCTCTTATTCCATCCCTGATTCCCTTCCCCTGTTTTAAGTTTTGGATTTATTTAGAGTAGGAATATTATTAAATTGATTTTCATTTCAGTGTTGTACCTCTCTTTGTGTTCTTTGTGTTTCCCCCTGTGTAATATTCTCTATATATCTAGATAGTTATTACATAGACAGTTACTAGATAGATATACATAGTAGTTAGCTTAGTTATAGAGACAGATGGAGATACAGTGTGTTTGTAGGGAAAGGCCTTTGTAGTTAATTATTAGGATATTCCATTTAGTTCAATAGGTTTTAGAATAGTTAATAGCAGTTAGATTTAGTTTAGAGATAGATAGATATAAAAAAAGAAACAGCCACTCCAGTCCCAGGACCCACCATAAGGGTTCTGGGGCCTTCATTACTGGCAGGGAGGACTGTGGCCAATATGTATCTAGAAGCTCCCACTCTAGCCCCATGACACACCGTCATGGGTCTGGGGCCTTCATTCCTTACACAGAGGCGATATCATTCCACCGCACCAAGAAACAGCCACTCCAGTCCCAGGACCCGCCGTCAGGGTTCTGGGGCCAGGTTACAGGCAGGGAGGGTTGTGGCCAATATGTTTATAGAAGCTGCCACTTTAGCCCCAGGACCCACCATCATGGGTCTGGGGCCATCATTCCTCGCACGGAGGTGATGTCTTTTCACCGGCTCAAGAAACAGCCACTCCAGCCCCAGTACCCACCACCAGGGTTCTGGGGTGAAGTTACAGGCATGGAGGGCTGTGGCCAATACCTAGAAGTCGCCACTCTAGCCCCAGGACCCACCGTCATGGGTCTGGGGTCATTATTCCTCTCACAGAGGCGATGTCTTTCAAGTGCATCAAGAAACAGCCACTCCAGCCCCAGGACCTGCCATTAGGGTTCTAGAGCCAAGTTATAGGCAGGGAGGGCTGTGGTCAATATGTATCTAGAAGCTGCCACTCTAGCCCCAGGACCCGCTGCCAGGGTTCTGGGGCCAAGTTACTGGTAGGGAGGGTTGTGGCCAATACCTAGAACCTGCCACCTTAGACCCAGGACCCACTATCATGGGTCTGGGGCTATGATTCCTCGCACGGAGACATTGTCATTCCACCACATCAAGAAACAGCCACTCCAGCCCCAGGACCCGCCATCAGGGTTCTGGGTTCAAGTTACTGGCAGGGAGGACTATGGCCAATATGTATCTAGAAGCTGCCACTCTAGCCCCAGTACCCACCATGATGGGTCTGGGGCCATCATTCCTCGCACGGAGGTGATGTCTTTCCACCTCATCCAAAAACAGTCACTCCAGTCTCAGGACCCACCACCAGGGTTATGGGGCCAAGTTACTGGCAGGGAGGACTGTGGCCAATACCTAGAAGCTGCCACTCTAGCTCCAGGACACACCATCATGGGTCTGGGGCTATCATTCCTTGCACAGAGAAACTTTTTCTGAACACCCAAACCAAACCAAACAGGACCGAACTGAACGGCCGAACCCGAACGCGGTGAACGAACCAAATGGCCGAACCGAATGGTCAAATCAAACCAGACTGAACCAAACGGCCGAACCCGAACTGCGATCTGTTTGCCCATCCCTAGGTGTGGGAGGGCGAGAGAGGGGACAGAGGAGGAGCGGAGTTCACAGACTGGAGTACGGAGGGAAATTAACACAGAGAGGTAGGGGGGAGCAAGGTTGTGAAGAGATTTATAGGTGAAGACTAGGAGCATGAGCATGCAGGATATGTTCAGGAAGGGGGAGCCAGTGAAGAGAGGAGAGGAGGGGTTGTATGTGTTCAAAGTGATGGGTGAGGTGGATGACGCTGACAGCAGAGTTTTGGATGGAAATAAGGGGAGAAAGGGGAGAGTGGGGGAGGCCAGTGAGAAGGAGGTTACAGTAATTGAGGCGAGAGATCACCAGGGCATGAACAAGGGCTTTGGCAGAGAAGACAGAGAGAAAAGGGAAAATCTTAGCAATGTTATAGAGGGAGAAGCAACAGGATTTGGCAATAGAGTCGATGTAGGGTTTAAAAGAAAGGGGTGAGTCAAAGATGAAGCCTAAGCTACGGGCTTGGGGGACGGGAAGGATGGTGACCCCATTGATGAGGATCGACAGGGAAGGGGGAAAGGAAGGGTGAGGGGGGAAGATAAGAAGTTCAGTTTTAGCCATGTTGAGTTTGAGTTGATGTTGAGACATCATGGTAGCGATGTCAGAGAGACAGTTGTTGAGGTGAACTTGAATAGCTGGAGAAAGATAGGGAGTAGAGAGATAGAGTTGAGTGTCATCAGTGTAGAGGTGATATTGGAAGCTATGGTAGGCAATGAGTTAAACAGAGGTTTAAGCCTTCACTGCATATTTGGAGAACACTGATTAACAAACTTGCCTGGAAATGTTGTCCTTTACCAATGAAAATGTTTATGAGCTGTGAAGGAAGACCTTGTAATGACAACATCAAATGTATTGAATTATTTTTTTTTTTAAACAGAACTGAGCTCCTATACACGTCAAGCCAAGAACATAGACTTTTCTAAATGTTTAACAAGAAGGTTTTTATACAAGGAGACAAATACATGTTTCACTACAGCAACTGTCAGTGCATTTACTAACATACCATGCATATAATGCCTAGACATGAGAGAGAAGCCTAGGGTCATCTTTAAACATTTTGTTAAAGCGTGCCTCAAACTGTGTTGGGATATTGACATGACACTGGTTGCGTCCCATGAAATGTGCACCATGTTTAGACACTCACCCAATTATAGAGGCAGCGTGTATTCTCCTCCCTCCCTTTCCTCAGAACACAGGTAAAACCTCCGATGGATGGGATTTCTAAGCAGCTGTGAAAGCACTTTTTTCTGTGCTTTGTCTTGCACAGTAGGTGCTAATGTTCCTTGCAGAAATTGTATCAGGGAGAGAAATACAAATAGCATTGCAGCAAGACTTAATTTCAGGAGTGCTTTCATAGTAAACAAATGAAAAAATGAGCTTACAACTCCCTCTCAATGGTCACCTTTATTTATATTGTTCCATTTGAGGGAAATATTGCTTGTGCTTCAAACAGTGAGGAGAGATGGGTGAAGCGAATAGGTGAATAAATATTTATTGTTTAGGCAAAGCCCTTTAACAAATACAAAAACACATAAGTAACGATCTACAAATAAGAATATGTAACTAAACAAAAAATAATAAATATAAAAATATAAAATCTACCCCAGAGGCGAACACTTCAAAGATAACAAAATAGAACCAGAACCTTACCATCTATAAGTTCCCCGACTGCGTACAAAATATCGCACTTCCAGGGCCACAAGTTACCCCGGACCAAATTACTACTTGGCTAGAACCACCAAACTAAAGAAAGGACGTCGAATTCTATAAGCAGCTAGACCAAATTTAGCCACTAACCTAGACTGGTCAGCATCAGCTAGTTGGAGTAAACTCTGCAGATTATTGGGGCATAAGCTTTGTGACATACAAATTCTCCCCAATTATTTGTCCCTAAGCCTTACTAAGGCAGGGCAATGGAGGAGAACATGGGCCAAGGTATCCACCTGCCCGGGATGGCATAAAGGGCAAAGACGCAATGCCCAAGGAATCCCTTTAAGCCACCCCTCCAATTCCATGGACGGGAAGGTATTGGTTCTCATCCTAAAGAAAATCTTATGCTCCTCAACTTCCATCCAGTCGAATAAATAATAATGAGAAATTGTCAACAGGGGATTCGGGGTTAAGTAGAGGGGAGCAACCTTTTGTGCTGAAATAAGGGTCCCCTCTCCTTGAAGAGTTTGGTCATGAATGCATCTAAATAGCAGATTCTTAGATGCCTGGTATCCCAGGTTAGCCAAACTCTCAGGGGAGAACCCCAAGAGGGCAACTTCCCGTTCGACCACCCGCAACCACTCAGCCCCTAGCCCACTATTAAGGGCCAGAGATAGGAGCAAGTCCTTCCGAGGGGGAAAAAGAACAACCTTAGCCCAGAAGGCAGCCACAACCTTAAGGGCAATTGCTTTAAGCGGCAGACAACGCGCCTCTGCCCTTAAAATTGCTTGAGGCGTCCCCTTATGGGCCCCCGTGATCATCCGGAGGAACCTGTTCTGGACAGGTTCAAGAGTGGTACGATAAGAAAGTCCCCAAATGGGGAAGGCATATAATAATTGCCCTAGGACTTTGGCTCCAAAAACTCGCAGAGCTGGTAACACCAATCTTCCCCCACGACCACAGAAAAACCTCCATATAGCCGCAGTGGTTTTCTTGACTAATTGCATGACAGCTGAACTATGAGTTTCCCAGCTGCCATTAGAGGTGAAAATCACCCCCAAGTATTTATAAGATTGAACTTGCTCAATTCTATTGGGACCAAGGGCCCAGCGCCGAAGTCTTTGAAGATCTCTACTCCCCACGACCAAAACCTTTGTCTTAGAGGCATTGATGGGCAGGAGGAGATGGCCAGAACAAACCTGAGTTCCCACCAGAAAACACAGTACTCTATTGGTCCAATAACCAGAAGTTGATGCAAACACATCACTTGATATCTTTAAACATAATGATCCTGACGTGTTCACGGGGAACACATAAATTGACATAGCAATGCAATTGATGTTCAAATCATTCTTCTTCTTAGATGCAACACTCAAACATGTGCTGGGACCATTTGCTACTCGATCAATGTCACATTTAAATATGCCCTAGGACTTAGCTGCATTTTTCAAGTGTGTCTGTGTATTTTGGAATAGCACAGAGGTATCATATCACGTCTAAGCATTCTGTTCTTCAATAACTAAATCTCACTTAACCTTACTAAAGATTTTCTGGGAGCTTCATATAAAAACTGTGACAATCAGATTAAAGGACTATCATTGGATTCTCTTGGCTTATATTTTCCCCACTATCACAGGAGTTATATCTGGGACCTTAAAATAGATGGCCAGCCTTCATTTCTTTTCTAAATCTTCCTGGTGAGTGCAATTTCTAGGTTGATCAGTTTTTCACATGGCCTGTTCTATTGCACTTGGTTCCACATGCTACATCTTTTCCCCAAAGACTTTAGTAGCAGTACTGGGATCTGCCACCATCAATGATTCTTAGTAACTTTGAGAGAAATCCGGTTGCTTTGTGCAAATATAGTTTGGCATAGGGATGGGCAAACACATTGCGGTCTGGGTTCGGCCGTTCGGTTCAGTTCCCCATTTGTTTCGGCCGTTTGGGTCGGTCGCTGTGTTCAGGTTCGGCCATTCGGTTCAGTCATGTTCGGTTTGGTTCAGGCATTCAGAAAAAGGCTCTCTGTG
>QEPC01001876.1:276508-291377 GCA_003113815.1 Sphenodon punctatus | reverse complement strand
GAGGGCAGGATTCTGCGCAAATCCCGCGAATCGTGGGAGCGCGGAAGACTCGGGGCCCTGGTCATGGTCATCTCTCGCCTTGACTACTGCAACCTCCTCCTTACTGGCCTCCCCTGCTCTTACCTGTCTCCCCCTTAGCTCCATCCCAAACTCCGCTGCTAGGGTCATCCACTCAGCCTGTCACTTCAACCACGTGCAGCTTCTCCTCTCCTCACTTCACTGGCTCCCCCTTCTCGAACCCATCCTTTACAAATTCCTGGTATTCACTTATAAATCCCTTCACAACCTGGCTCCCCCGTACCTCTCAGCCCTAGTCTTCTTACACACTCCTTCATGCACTCTCCGCTCCTCCTCTGCCCCCTCCCTCGCTCTCCCTTGTCTCCCCTGCTCCCCTAACCACCTTCATCCCTTCTCCCTTGCTGCCCCCTATGCCTGGAACTCCTTCCCTGCCCACATCCAGCTTGCCCCCTCCCTCCACACCTTTAAATCCCTCCTCAAAGCCCACCTCTTCCTTGCCACCTTTCCCGACGCCTGCTAGAACTTTCCTTTCAATATTTACTGTCTGCCCTCCCCGCAAACTCCTGCCTAACTGCAACCAAGCCAAGCACATGCACCTGGGACCTTGCATCCGCTTGAATGTTATTTATCCCTTGTCTCTCCCTATGTCCCCTCTCCTTGTCACCCCACTCCATGTCTATTAGATTGTAAGCCATAGGCAGGGACCGCGTCTATCTTACTGCTCTGTAAAGCACTAGGTACACTGCTTGCGCTATACAAATGCTTATAATAATAATAATTTCCAACCTCTTTTTAGACTCACAAAATTGTAGGTTTGGAAGTCCAGCTCTCTGCTCCAAGCAACATATTCCATTTCTCAACAGTTCCTACAGTTTGGAAGTTTTTCCTAATACCTAACCAAAATCTATGTATTTTTAAATCATCTCCAGCTTTGGAGAGGTTACTATGAACCCCTGAGACAACATGTTCCATTGACAAACAGTTGTTACTGCAAGGAAGTTTTTCCTAATATTTAACTTAAATCTACCTTTCTTGTACTTTGAGCCCATTATTCCCAGTCTTGCCCTGAGTGGTAGTGAAGAAAAGTTCTTTATCATTGTTTTTGTGGTAGCCTTTAGATTTCTGAGGACTGCTATCATTTCTCCCTTTAATCGTCTCTTCTTCAGTCTAAATAAATCCAGTTAATTTCACCCTTTCCCATATGACTTGCTTCCCAAATCCCTTATTATCTTTGCTGCCTTCGCTGAACCTACTCCAATTTTTCAATGTCTTTCTTAACATGCAGTGCCCCAAACTGCACACAGTACTTCACATGAGGTCTCATCAATGCTAAATAGTGGGGAATTATTACTTTTTGTGACTCGGTAACAATGCTTCTGCTAATATGGCCTAATAAGGGCCAGTATAAGGTGAGTTCCAGGTATATGGTATGGCCCTTTTTACACGGATACTCTAACACCAATAAAATGTGTGTTACATTTTATTATACATTATTATTATTATTATTATTAACAAACATTTATATAGTGCCAGCAGTGTACCTGGCACGTTACAAAGTAATAAAATAGACATGGTCCCTGCCCGTAGGGCTTACAATCTGAGAGACAGGAGCTGGGGGAGAGACTTAGGAAGAGGAACAGAGGGAGAGACAAGGCGTCTAACATTCATGAAGATGCGAGGTCTCAAGTGCACGTACTTGGCTTGGTTACGATGAGAATGACAGCAGGCAGGTCCATGTTGCAAAGATAAGGGTAAACCGATCGTAGGTATAGGAATAGTGGCTCAGCAGGATAAAGAGTCAGACAGAGCAGAGCAAAAGAGGTGAGTTTTAAGGAGAGATTTGAAGGTATGAAGGGAGGGGGCAAGGCGGATGTGGACAGGGAGGGAGTTCCAGGCATGGGGGGCAGCAAGTGAGAAGGGACGAAGGCGCTTAGGAGCAACATGGTACAGGGCAACACTGCAGTCCTGCAACATTGGCCCTTTTCATATGAGATGCCTCCACCCAGTTTTGCTGGGTGGAGATGTGTGGAGGCATCTGTGTAAACACCATGGGCAGCAGGTGGGGTTCATTTTGCTGGGTGGAGAAGGGTGGAGGTGTCTGTGTAAACACCCCGGGTGGTGGGTGTAGGTGCGTCTGTGCTTCTGCGCAACACCCATCTCCACCCACCACCCACACACGGAGCAGCAGACTCCATCTTCACCCAGCCTTGTACAAATTGTTTAGTCTGGTTCAGTCCAGTTGTTCCTTTGACCCAGTTCAGTTATTGTTCCTCCCCTGTTCCAACTACTTCTCTATATCATAGGAAAATAGACAAAAAACAACAACTGGAAATGCTCTGAAACTAACTGAAAATAAACTGGACCAGTCATGAACCAAACCCCACAACCCTGCACTGAACATCACAAACTGGACCAATCCCTAAACTGAATACCTACAACCAGACCAACCCCAAACCAAACCAGAACCTAACCAGATCTGAACCAAACCACATTGGAGTTCTGCTCCAACAGAAACATTAACTTGCCAATGCAATCAAGAGAATAATAACCTTGAATAAGAGATTTTGTATTTGGACATTTTTAGACTAGATGTGGCTTCTCCTCGACTTCAGAGTCCAGGAGAAACAAATTCACATGGGGGTGTGTGTGCCATAGACATCCCCTCCTGCTACCAGAAGTTGCCTGGTGCCATAGGAACCAGCAGATGCCGGCAAATTCACGGATGGATGGAGATCCAGACTTGTGAAACCCTGATATCGAGGTTTCATTTCTATTCATAAAGCACACCCCTTGGTAGAGACTTTCCTTTAATCTACCTCAGACATGCAAGCCTTACTACTGTAGGAGCTGCACCAGGGCTCAGGCGGTAGAGCACATGCTTTGCATGTATAAGGTCCCAAGTTCAATCCCTGGTATCTCCTATTTGGGATCCTGGTAGCATGCCTGGGTGAGGGCTCTGCTGGAGACCCTGGAGAGCCAGATTTGAAACCTTGCTGCCGTGTCAGGTTGTGACAATACTGGGCTAAGATGGACCATTGATCTGACTCAGTTAGGCAGCTTCTTATCTGTATCCTGTTCTAGCTAGCCTAACAAAATGTTCTCAGAACTGTGAAAAATACCTCTGATTAACTGATAGGCCAAATTTCTTTAAAGCAATGGTGCTTAATCAGAAGTATATTTATAAAAGCCGCAGGAGGGACTTTATCCAAGCCTTTTACAAATGTAGTTGCTTTATATCATTTGTTTTGAGCATTACTTCTGAGGATTATTAATCACTTCACCATTTCTCTAAGAAACATATAGACTGTGCTCTGTTTTTCTCACTGGCTCCATCCCACAGTATCCAAAGCACTATTCATAAAGAATGGCCTGGATATGAATATGTAATGATTTTATTAATTTATGTCTAGTTGAACTACTGAACCCTACAGTTGGTCTACAGCATAATAACCCTCCCTCTGAAGCACAGGCACACCCAATGAACACATACTATACATTAAATTTACATTTATGCATATGCATTTAAAGGTGGAGTGTTATTCTTTGCTAGATATACATAGTGTACTTCTGTGAAATCATTGTTTTTCTTAGCTTGAACTCTCTGAACTGAGGTTTTCTTTTCTATTTAAATAAATAATGTATGTTAGTTTTGTGGTACTTGTACAATGTGACCTGAAAGCTTTGGAATGATGTTTTAGGCTTCAGCCTTAGCATTCAGGGAAGCCAAAACTGTGGTGCATTTATTAAGAGCCCCTTCTCAATTCCATGTCTTGCATAGAAAGAGGTCTACTTAGAATATGGATGATTTGTTCTGGGCAGAGTCCAAGTTGTGTCTTTTTTTCCTCTGAAGAAAACTACTAATAGGCTATGAAACCACCTTTGACAAACTTCAGATTAAAAGCTACCATACGTTAGCTACAGAAGACATCTTTGTTTTTAACTTTCAGCAGTTAAAAATCAGATCTCTTCTGCCACTACCAGGACAGTCTGAAATAGGTGCTATATGAAAAGCCCAAAGTCAGTTCCTGACTGGAGTCACTTCATTGCATTTCAGACACACACACACAAACACACACACACACACACACATATATAAATTGAAGGGGGTTGAGGCGGGCAGTAAGGCACAATAGAACAATCAAAAATCTGTCTGCACATCAACACCAGTGTATTATGAGGTCAGCTAATTAGAAATGTTTCATGGAGACCATCAGTAATTTCGATTTCAAAACTTCAGAGATTCCACCCCCACCAAATTTGGCTAGGTGTTTGAAAATGTAATCAGCTTCTTGAGTAAAGTTTCAGCTAAGACATACACCTTCATTATAGGAGCTCCAGCCCACTTGCCAACTTGGCTTATAGCAGAGAAGCCTTTTAGCTTGTTCCAAATTGAATTAAAATTTATGCCGTTGCATCATGAAATGCTATAGCTGAAATGGACTATTTGGACGAGGCAAGGTAGCTAGCCTGAAAAACAGACAAAGACTTCCAATGAAATCATTTCAAAAAAACATTCCAATTAGTGCAATAATTTTCTCAAGAGCTTTAGCAAATTGCCTGGTACGCAAAGGCAGTAAATGCTGTAAAAATGTTGGGAAAGAAAAAAATCCTAGTAGAAGCAAAATGCCTCTCCCCCTTCTTTGCCATTTGCCTTTGTTCTCTATTGCTTATTCTCTCATTCTAACAATAGGAAGGCTGTTTGCTCTAAGCATTCCTTTGGGATTTAAGTTTTATGTCTTCATTCCTTTCCATAGAAATGTTCTCTCTAAATCAGGGGTGGGAAAATCCTTCCTGTGGGCAACTTCAAAAATTAGTACAAGGTCTGTGAGGCAAGGATGTTTAAAGGGGGTGTTCAGGATGAGGAAAGGAAGAGAAGGACACAGATTATGGGTCTATGCCAGGGGTGAGCAAAGTTCCAAAGCCCAAGAGCCATATAACAAAATGTTCATATCATCAAGAGCCACAAGTTGCATTAAATCAATTATAGCTTCCCTCAATCCTGGAGGATCGCAAATCCTCCCCACACATCAAAGCTTAGCTCACAAGCATTCAGATGGATTTTGGCAACAGCAATAGTGGCACAAGATGTGTTCCACTGGTCCCTATGAGACTCCAAAATGGCTGCTCTGCTTCTCTTGCTCCTGAGGGAGCCACTTAAACATGCCTCCAGGCAGACATTTTTAATGAGAGCCAGAATACAGGTGCCCAAGAACTACTTGTGGCTCCTTACCTGCCATTTGCCCATCTCTGATCTATGCCATAGATCCATCCTCTGAGTGCATGCCTCCATCTCTGACTCTGCTCCTTTCACCTGAGCTTACTTTTTCGATGTTTGTTGGTAGGAACTGAATCAATAGGTCAGATCCAGGAATTGGAAAGGAGACAATAAAGATAATTCACAGGCCAGATTTGGCCGATGGAGTCAGAGGTTCCGTGCCACTGCTCTCAACCTTCCTCGATATTAAAGGACATTGATTGCAGAGAGCTATTTTTTGTTTTGTTATTTACTCTTGCCAAGGCTTTCAAAACATATCTACCTCAAGTTTTGGTTTCCCAATCTCAAAGGGGGCTACTTTCCAGAGGATGAATATTTAGTTTCCAGAGGATGAATACTTTCTGAATATCAAGCAACTCAGCCTGAGAAAGGCACCAAAATTCCCTTTCAAATTAATACAATTTATTTGATTAATTTCCAAGTCAATGCAAACCTATGAACAAGAGCTAATCATCACAAGAAAAACTAAAAGCAAACACAAGTAGATAGCCTGACAACTATATGAAATTAAAAAATCTGTGAAGTTTCAGAGTTATTTCCATTCACCTAATGCTGGTTTTGCATTTAATTTAAGAAACACCGTGATGAATCAGTGGTCAGGACTCAGACATTTCCTACAAGCTAATGTACACAAATGCCATTTTCTAAAGTGTAATTGCATAAAGCATTTATAAAACAGTAATGGAAGACTTTCAGATTATACATAAAAGAAAATCTTGTGAGAAATAAACAGTATTTGGCCAAACAAATGGTGGAAATGTATCACATTAGACACCACTGCCCTCTTCAGTCAAGGAAACTCCTTAGCACATTGACTTTTCTGTTATAAAATTTGTCTGAAGATTTAATGGTGCTATGGCATGTGCACATTCTGTTCACAGCACTCAGAATGATTGCTAAAGTCTCTGCTATACTTTCAATTTACATTAAAGAATCACTTCTTCATAATAGCAAAATGTGACATGAGAGACACTAAAATCTAGCCAGATAAGGATAAATAGAAAAGAAATACTTTGTGCCAATACGGTTTTGTCCGAGTATCAGATGGCCTTGTAGCAAGTAGGCTCCTCCAATTTGAGACTGACATTTATTTAACATTTCGCTCACTGGGTGGATGATGATAGGAGATACGCATCTCATTTCTGAGATTGTCCCGGGGGGAAAACGGTTCTACAATCTTGCAATCTTGTACAAGAAATAACAATAGAATGTGGTATTCAATCTTAACATAGGCTCTGATCCCCAAAGGGCTCAGCTGATGCAAGTCCATTACAGCGAATGGGTCCTGTGCTGGCACAGGACAAAATTAAAGACTGGAGCCATATGCTGAGCAATCACAATTTTAGTTTGCTTGTTAATTGACAAACGTTCTTGGAATAAAGGATTCATGCCTCCCTGAATCACAGCACAGCAAAATATTAGACAACTGCAACCCCACCCTCAGAATGCTCTGGGTAACACATTTAATAACAGAGATTTGCTTTGCCAAAGTACGTGCAACATTTTTCAAGAGTTGTTTACTTATTCCTTGCTATTTTGATTTGTTCACATCTCTTGATATTTCATTGAAGCATGTGAAAACTTGGAAAAAACAGTTTGCAATACATATTTATATGGAAATAACCATATAGCCACTTTGGTGCAGTCCTTTGCACACATGAGGGTTTCAAATAAATGGCAAGAGAAAGACAAGGAAGCTTCAAAACTCCACACAGAAGCCAGGCGGTCCCAAGCTCAGTTTTCCATGTTGTCAGTTACAATTACCCTAAAATTGTCTTACAATTTATAAATGTTATTTAGTAAACATTATTCCCACTTTATACACTGAGGCACATTGGGTATTTTCACATGGATGCGGGGGTGCACAACCCTGGAACAAGTCTGGGGTACACCCCCACATCTGCCTGTTTGCAGATGTGCCTGGGTCCATTTTAGTGAACCCAGCAGCTGCTGGGGCCCATGATCCCCCTGTGCAGAGCCCCTCCTGCACACCATAGTGTTGTGGGTAGATCACCCACAATGCTATAGTGTTACCGGGGCAACCTCCAGCCAAGATTGGTATACAGCCGAGCAGCTGGACGGCAGCCCTCCAGAACGTCCTCCAGGATGTTCCAGAGCACTGCTGGTGTGGCAGCCCCAGAGCAGAACAGCTTGACCTGACTCTGGTCCACCAGCGCATGTGGAGAGCCACCTTTAAACAGACGGCCCACCCAGAGGTGAGGCAAGTCAGACACGGGGCAGGTGTCCATGTGAAGATATCCATTGAACCCACATACCAAGTCAGTGTCAGAAGAAGGACTGACATCAAATTGTTGTGTTTCTCAGGCAAAATTTAAGTAACTGGTTAGAAAAGTGTCCTCCAGCCATCTTGGTTAACCCTGCTAACAGGGAAATATAGTGCTAGCATTAGCTCTTCGTGACAGCACAAATCCAATTAAAGTGAATGGGATTCATGCCCATGCTAAGTGCTACCACTGCTGCTATATGCTCAGAGACTCACACCATCCACTTTAGTTTCTCTGTCTATAAAATGGGAATTATTTATAAGTGGCTGTTGACTTTTAACACCTATATATGTTGAGATTTCACTCACAATAAAAATTGGTACTCTTTTTTTATTGAATGTGAACAAGTGAATTAAAGAGTATCTGAGGTGCCCTTCTACAAAGTACATGAAGAAAAGAAAAAAAAAGAATGTCCTACAAACCACCAGAAAACTCAGCCTACAACAAAATATCAGATATTCCTCTTCCACGTACAGCAGGGGAAGCAACCTCAGACCAAATGCAGCCCATGGCTAGAATTTATTTGGCTGCTTTCCAGTTGCTGGATCTGACCCCTGTCCTGGATCCAGTTCCTACCAGCACTCAAAGACTGAGCTCAGGGTAAGGAAACAGAGATGGATAGGGGTTCGCACATAAGGATGTGGGGCAGGTTTGTGGCTCAAATCCATGAACTGGACTCAGTCACTTCCAGGACAAATTAGCACTGCCAGTAGCAGCACCTTGTGCAATCATTTGTACTTTCTAAGTGCAGGAGCTGCAAAGACCAGAATGAGTATCAAGGAAATAAAATGCTGTTCTCTATGACTCAGTCCCTCCTCCTATCTCTTCCATAATATCCTCTACACCTCTGAGCTGTTATGTGTGATAAATTATTTTCTCGTCATCCTTCCTTGTACAGAAGAAAGAGAAAAAGAACAGCTCATCTAGGATATAGAAAGATCAATTAGGATAGATATTCAATGTAATTGCAATAGTCTTTAAGGAAAGAGGAAATGTTACTAATTTAATGGAGCAATCAGAAATTCCTGTTACTCATTGGGACACATATGAAAGTTGACGTTAAGAACATAAGAAGTGCCATACTGGGTCAGACCAATGGTCCATCAAGCTCAGCATCCTGTCTCCAACAGTGACCAATCATGGTGGCTTGGGAGAAGCACCCAACAGGTCACAACGGGTAATCCATTCCCTGTTGTTTTCCCCCAGTTCCTGTCATGTTCCCTGATCCTGTCTGGCTGATGTTAACACAGTAAGTCTGTGTGAATGCCAGTGTGACCCCATTTTTAGACTTAAATATCTTGCAACCCCATACAGAAGCAAAGACAGGTAGAGAATATTAAATATTAATTATATCATGACTTGCTTGACAGATGGTTCAACACAGGGTGTAGCCAGATGAGCTGCACTGGGCCTGATCCATGTGTGGCCCCATGGTGGGCAAGTGCTGCTGCCACCACACTGTGGGGCCAGTGTGGAATGCTGGGGAGATGACTGACCCCCCTCCCCTCACGAGGCAGGCTGGGCCACTGTCAGAGCTCCTACCACGAGGTGCTGGCCATATGAGCGAGCGCCCAGCCCTGCCCCACTTTCCTCCCCCCAGCACAACCAAAATCCCGTCCCTGGCCTTGACACAGCAGCATGTAATGGGCGACATCACCTGCCTCTCAAAGTCCCATCGTGGAGCTCATTGCACAGCAGGGCAGAAGGGGCCTCAGTACACAGGTTGCCACACCTTGGGGTAAGGCTGCTACGCAACACATCCTTGTTCTTTTTTGGAGGACATATTGCATAGCAGCCATTTGCTTGTCCTGCCAAGCATTTGTGGGGGGTGGGGGGGAGGGGCATCTGGTGGCAGAGGACCATATAATGCAGTGCGGGGTGAGCTGCCTGGAGTGGTTTAAGCCTGCCCAAGGCGTGGTAGCCTGTCCTAGATATCTCATGTGGCTGCACCCACTTTTGGGGGTGATAACCCACAGCTTAAGAACCTCTTCATATTTAGCTATTTAGTTATGAGGTTCTGAACACACAAAAAACCTAATTTTATGCAGTGAAAAACTTGTTAAAGAACACTTTCATCGTTGTTGAATTATTTGACCATTTCAAATGCACACTACCTAATTACTTTTCTATAGCTCTCTCTCTCTCTCTCTCAGATATGCACATCTCAGCACTGCATATATTCAGTATTTTTAACACATCTCTAGTGTGATCTGCTGACATAAAATCTCAGTGTATTATGCCACAGTGTTATGGGTTCCAGGTTCCTGCCATTTTAGTGCTTGATGCCCTATTTACTAGGGAGTGGAAAACAACAATGCCAGAAAGATATATGACTTATCAAGTATATCCAGTTTTTCTAACCTGGAAGCAAGGCTGAGGGTTTAGGCTTCAAAATTCTGTAATTCATTAAAAATGTGAACCCATGAGAAAGGCTCTCTTACCATCTTACTTTATCTACTAGGATTTTTTTCAGAAGTAACAAAGTTAAAATAGTTTCCATTCTTTCAATGTGAGTTCAGTGGTGAGAGGGGAAAGTGATCTCTTGTATCTGAATCAATCCATTTCTACCGAGTTTTATAATGTTTCCATAACATAAAATTTGAACACTAACTTGTCAGTTTTGTCTGTAGTCTACTTTTCCAGGACTTTAGTTTCTCTATGACTGAAACTATATCAAATGCATAGAGACAGTTCCAGCTGAGACATGCTTTACACTGCTTCTTCTGGGTTCATTACGAAATCTCTTCTCTTGCTCAACTGTTAGAGTTCTTGACTTGATCTGAATCTTGGCTAGTATTATTCTAGTGCCTAGCTACATGTTAGCAGGTACAACTGAGATTATTTCTAATATTAGGTACTAATGAAAAAAGTACCTTAGGACTGAATACAGAGAACTAAGTTCAGAACCATAATTCATTATGACACTGCCTAACATCCCCTTACATCAGAATCTCACTACCAAGTTCCATTAGACAAGTGTTAAAAATGGGAAAACAGAGACATTGGGTGTTTTTACACACACATTTCTCCTGACTGTTTGCTGTTACATCCTGAACTTTCTGTGTGTCTAAATAACTCACCCAGATCTTAAACATTCAGATCTTTGAACTTCTGTGTAGAGCTCCTCCCAGAACTTTTGTGTGTAAAAAGTTCTCCTGGTAAACTGTGTTGCTCCAGGCAGCTGTGGTCACTTGGTTTCTATGGCAGCCTGTCACATCTACAGCTGCGGCTACTTTACGCTGCCTCAGGGCAGCTTTTGTGTGAAGAATGCATCCAGGAACTGCCTCAGGGCAGTGTGTGTGTGTGAAAAACGCATCTGGAACTTACTTGTGGACTTGTAAACCCAGAAGATTGAAAAATCCAGAACTTTAATGTGTGTGTAAAAATGCCCATTAAGTAACTTGCCTAAAGTTTCCCAGTTATACACAGAATTGGGTATAAGCAATGGACTGATAGAGAAACTGCATGGGAGAGAAACTCAATATGTGTGAGGAAAACTTCAGATGGGTCTTAACAATCCTGAGGAGCTGAGGCAGCTGGGAAGTGAAATAAACAAGAGCCGCAGGCTGCTAATAGGGAATGAAATAGACCCCGAGCTGCAGCAGGGAACAGTTACCAGATCCAACCGCACCTCCAGCAAAGTTTTCCCCCTTCTCGAACCCCCAACACCTACCAGGGGCAGCAGCAGTGGGGAAGCTAGTTCCAACCTTGCGTAGTCTAAACTTGAATCCCTAACTGGAAGATTGCACCCCCAGGGTTAAAAGGGAGCTCAAAGTGATAAGAAAGGGGATGAGCAGAGCAGCAGCAGGGCAGATCACCCTCAGGGGGTGGGGATTTGAAGGAGGGGCTTTCCCCAAGCTGCTACCCTGGGGAAGTCACCCAACACCCACCTGTATCCTGCCAGCTGGGGGCCTGGGAAGTGCTTGTATTGTCAGGAAAGCAGCCTCTAAACATCTCCTAGTTGCCTTGTTAATTTCACCTGTGCTTGGGCAGGAAAGTGGGCAGGGCAATTTAAAGTGCTGCTCATGTTGAAGAAAGGGTCTGGTAGGGTTAAATATCTAGACTTAGCTTGCGTGGGGCCCTGGTAGGTATTGGGGTCTCCAGTGGGGGGAGGATTTTGTGCATGTGCACCCACCTTAACTTACCACACAATTGGATTGTTGTCTTCACCAATCAGCTGCCCTGGAGAAGTTACCCATTCCAACACCCACTTGTATCCTGCCAGCTGGGGGCCAGGGAAAATCTTCCCAGTGAACAGTGAAAGCATTTGACTGCTGCTTTCCTGGCAATGCAAGCACTTCCCTTGTCCTCAGCTGGCAGGATATAACTGGGTGTTGAGTGACTTCCCCACGGCAGCTGCTTGGGGAAAGCCCCCTTCTTCCCCCCGAGGGTGATCTGCCCTGCTGCTGCTCTGCTCATCCCTTTTCTTATCACTTTGATCTCCCTTTTAACCCTGGGGGTGCACTCTTTGGTTAGGGACTCAAGTTTAGTCTAGAGTTTAGACTAGAGTATAAATTCCAATTTAAGTTGCACATGGTTGTAACCTCCCACCCACACTGCCACTG
Source organism: Sphenodon punctatus (assembly GCA_003113815.1). Taxonomy (NCBI): domain Eukaryota; kingdom Metazoa; phylum Chordata; class Lepidosauria; order Sphenodontia; family Sphenodontidae; genus Sphenodon; species Sphenodon punctatus. Next base: position 279,234 of record QEPC01001876.1, on the reverse strand, counting down.
CCCCTGGCAGGTGTTGGAGGCTCGGGTTGTGAGAGGTTTTTGCTGGGGAGGAGGGGCTACTTGCCACCCATGCAAGCATTAACATTTGTAAGTTAACCAAATCGAATTGGGTCTCCAGGACTTTGGCCGCATTCACAACTGTGGTGGCAGCAGAGAGAGCAGTGAGGGAAGATGTGGCAGCGGGGAGGAGCCAGATGACAGGAAAAGAGCCGGTGTGAACAGGGATCTGCCGCAGCTTCTCTCGCGCATGTCAGGGTGTAAAATCCTGCCCTGACATGCGTGAGAGAAGCCGTGGCAGATCCCCGCTCGCACCGGCTCTTTTCCTGTCATCCAGCTCCCCCCTGCTGCCGCATCTTCCCTCACCGTTCTCTCTGCCACCACCGCCACCACAGATGGAATTGCAACCCTTCATAAAGATAGTGATTAAGATACTGCAAACATGCATTAGTTATGTTGGTTCTTCAATGACCCATTTTTCAATCACCACTACAGCCTGGTAAAATACAAGCATTTTGTCAAAACATGAAATGATGGTATGTTACAACTGCTGGCATGGGTGGCACGTTAAGGAAGGTGCACATAGTGGTACATCACGTAGCACCCCATACAAAAGTAGAGGCAAACACACTTCATATATACTTGTGAATCATGTAAGTGACTCATTTTTCTGGTGTGTAGTACACCAGATCCTTTCATGGTAAGGGAGTTTAGGTATGTGTGAGTTTACCCTGGCATTTGTAACTTCACATGTTTATTCCTGCCTTAGCTTTCAATTTCCATGCCTGTTGGTGTTTGATTGGAATTTTTAGTGATGTATAGTTCAAGTGGGTTTGCGGGGGGGGAGGAGATGCTAATTCACTTTCAGAATTATTCATGAAAGGGTTTTGGGGGTAGTTAGAAAAGGCTGGTTAAAGGTTTATTTGGTAGGATAATTGTATTCCTTCCCAAAGGATTGTTTGGAAAGGGTAGGATAAGGTTTTTTGGGTAGGAAATGGTTCTTGGTGTTGGGTTGGGGGTGGGTAGGGAAGGGTTTTTTGGGTAAGAATATGGTTTAGCCTGAATGAGAACAGAAGAATCTTCATTTAACTGACATTGGGATAGACTGTGCCTTGCTCTAATGTGGTCTTGGAGAAGAGGTGGGAGTAAGGATTCTTTTTTACTGCACAACCCCTGTAAAGCTTGACTCATCCTGCATGCAGGGGAGCACTATGTAGGGTAACTCTTACTGTTGTATTGGGTTGAAGAGAAGAGTGTGGCTAAGCATGCAAAGGCTGCCCCTCCATGTTGGGCAGATAACAATAAACTGTGGTGTCTAGTCTACATAGCATGGAATAACAGAATGTATTTATTAAATACCAGCTCTTTCTTGCTTCAGTGTGAAGAACACACTGAGTTATACTTACTTATTTTACTGAGTTATTTCCTGCCCAAGGAGCAGGGAATAACCTGTAAAAACACATCTGTAGTGAAGCTTGGTTGAACTGGTGACTGAAGTTGGATGGCCATGCAGAGGAATGTTTCCTTTCCAGGTATTCAGCCAACTCTCTCAGTTGTCACCTTCATAACACAATCAGTGAAAACTGTCAGCTTGTTTGTAAGCATGTAAAGAGATAGGCTGTACTGTACTCCATATTTCAAGACAGGTGAGACCTCGTTAAGGAAAACAAATCCTCTCCACTCCCATTCTCATCATTGAGCAGGCCTCATTACTTGGTGAAAATCACATTCACTTTCTGCTTAGGACTGATAATAGAAGCCGATAGCGAGTTCTATAAGCTACAATGGCCCCTCTTAAATCAGGCGGTGCAGGCCAAAAATTCCAAGAAATTCTGGGGATTGATTGCAGGCACTATGGGCAGGAGAGGCCCAACCCCAGAAATTTTCCCTTCAGCATCTAAATGGGAGGCTTATTTTACTGCCCTGTATGCAGGTACACACCCTTGGGGTACATCACTTGATATTCACCCTACTGACAGGTTCCCAGAGTGGTCACCGGTTACCCCAGATGAGGTTAAGGTCATGATCCTATCACTAAAGGAGGGAAAGGCTCCGGACTGCGATTATATCCCGCCGGAGCTGTTAAAACATAGCCCAGACTGGTGGGCAGAGCGCTTGGCCCCCTTATTTACAACCATAAACGCAACAGGTATGATCCCGAGGTGCTGGGTACAAAGCATAGTGGTGCCTATTTATAAAAAAGGAGATGCTTTGGATCCTGCCAACTATAGGCCCATTAGCTTGTTGTCAATAATCGGGAAACTTTACACCAAGTTCCTACTGGGAAAGCTGGGGGAGTGGTTAGATGAAGAGGGAATTTTGTATCCAGAACAAGCGGGTTTCAGAGCAGGACAATCGACTATCGACCAAGCATTTGTCCTACGGTCACTGTTCACTAAATATGCAGGGGTTCAATTAAATGCCCCCTCTCTCTATTGCTGCTTTATATATCTACGGGCCGCCTTTGACTCCATTGATAGGGAACGTTTATGGAGCAAACTAGAACGGTCCTCAAGTGATAGGCGTCTACTTTTCCTAATGATTAAGGTGCATAACAATAACTCCCTGCAAGTTAGAGTAGGCAAAGGACGCCCATTAACCCAGAGCATAAAGGTAGAAAGGGGCGTTAGGCAGGGATGCCTACTCGCGCCAGCTCTATTTAATTTTTATTTGAATGATGTGGTTACGTTTATGGAAGGAGCGGAGTTACACGCCCCTAAGTTGGGCAG
>QEPC01001876.1:207700-274329 GCA_003113815.1 Sphenodon punctatus | reverse complement strand
GATACCTGCTGATAAGCAGGGCATGGCAACGGCAGGATCATTCCCCCTGGGAGAGGTGTCAAGCGGGGGTAAGGGCAAGCATGGCCCTCAATCTTAATGATACCATCCTCCTTACTCGTGCCTGCTTAGGCAAGTTTTCCCCTTCGGCCTTGGCCAGGGAGCTGTTCGAAGGGGATGTTTAGAATTTGAATGGAGTACTGGCATTGGAGGGCATATCCAGGCCAGATACTTGTGTTGGTTAATAATGTTGAGAATTTTAGGTATAAAATACTGGACCCGTGATTGCTTAGAAGCAATCCCACCAACTTCACTGATCTTTTGATTAAAGAGTGTGGCCATTTATAATCCACATCACGTCTCTGTGTCTCATTCTCCGGAGGGGAAGGGGTGCGTTGGCAATTATGATAATTTGCGACATTTGTGTATTTCGGTTTGTTAGTACTGCCTAAGTATTTTGTTGTTTTGCTGCCGATATAGTCAGATATTGATGTAAATGTTTTATGGTTATTTTATTTTATGAGTGTTTACTTATGTTATGCTTTGTATTTTGATAAATCGGGTTATGGCTTTGCTACGCCCAAATAAACTTATATTATTATTATTATATAGAAGCCGATAGGTTTCATTTTCCAGTGCCTTGTGCATGGAGCAGTCGCTTACACCTGTACAAATTGGGTGTAAAACATATCCTTTCTGTCTGGCACACCATTTTTCACAGGTGTAAATGATATTATAAGGTAGCAGGACAATCATGCAATATGAAAACTGCCCCCAAGGTCTCTGATTGAAAGTATTTCAGTAAGTTATTCTTCATTCACTGCAAACCTCAGCAGATGTTCATTTTGGCAGGAAGATCATTGCAATGGTGACCTGCTGTTAATGGGCTATTACAGGGCTTTAACACGTCAAGATGGCCATCATTATAATCAGTGGAGACCCATTCTTTCCAAATGAGAACTGTTCTGTTCCTCTCATCTAATGAAATCCTTGGTGGAGACAATTTTGTCTTCCCTGTGGTACAAGGTCATTTCCTCTCAAAAGGATTGATTGTTGCATGTGAGAAGTTTAGGAATTACAAATACTTCTTGAAATTATGAAGACGGTGCTTTCAACTCATTTGGGTCTAGTTTTCTTGTACAAAATGTAATTGTCAATTATTCCAAATTGGTAATTTGGGTCCATAGTGGCTGTAGATAACTAACCTCCTTAACAACACCATTGTGTTACACTAGGTTTGCTACAGAGCAAAACAAAAGAGAGAAATTGATAATTGATACTCAAGGCACAGAATGTACTAAACTGATATTGTTCTTATTTAAATATAGAGTTGTACATGTTAGCGACAAGTATCAACTTCAAAATAGCTGTTTAATTAATAGCTGTTTAGGTCACCTTTAGAAATGCTGTATCTGGCAAGCCTCTCAACTGCCCTGTGTTTTGAGTGAATTCATTCATTTTCATGCTGAGTGAATAATGTTCCACAAAAAAGAGTAATAATAGAAAAATTATGTCCCCTCATTATATTGTTGAAAATTATTTCTTTCAATCAAAATAAAGTCATTCTAATTACAGTTTTAAAGTGCCCCCGCCCCCCCAAGCTGAAACACAAATCATATGAGAAGTTGAAAGATTTGGGTATGTTCGGCTCAGAAAAAGGAGGACTAAGTGAGGGATATGATAACAGTTTACAAGTATTTGAAAAGCTGCCATTAAGACAATGGAAACCAATGGAGAACATTGTTCTTGCTTGTCATGGAGTACAGGACAATAGGTACAATGCCCAGCTGGAAACAGGGACTATCCAGATGGAAGCAGGAAGGAATACTGTAGTTGATTTGCACATGTTTAGCCATGTGATTAGCTTGGGTATAAATTGGGTGTACTCTTTCAGACTGGGGCTGAAAGCAGATAGGGGGGAGCTGAAGGGAGGAGGTGGGCTCAGCATAGTTTTTCTGCATTCTGTTGGGTGCTCAGACTCCTGCTAGCCAATAGAATACTAAAGATCTGCTCCCTCCATTCTACTCTTCCCCCCTCCCATCTGGAAAGGACTTCCAGATGGGAGGGGGGAGCTGAAGGGAAGAAGCGGGCTCAGCACAGTTTTTCAGCATTCTATTGGCTGCTGATTCCTGCTAGCCAATCGAATACTAAGATATCAGCTGAGTCTACCTCCTACTTCTGCTCTCCCCACTCCCATTCCTGAAAACTTGCAATCAGAAAAGTTTCCCCTCAGAAACATCTGAGGGGAAGAAGCCTCAGACAAGATAAGAAAGCTGGGCAGGGAACAGTGTGGCTTCCTCTTCCTTCCCTCACCCCCGAATCAGCACTGGGTATTCTGTTTTTTGAGATTCTTACTTTTCTTGGTGAGAATCCAGCTGATTCTCATTTGGTTCTCATTTGCAAGAACAAGATGAGAATTGTGATTCTCGGAGAAACACGAGAAACCGAGAATCACGTTTCAGCCCTAGTCTGACTAATACTTATATGTAGACAGAGCCATCTTAAAATAACTCACCATTCAATTTACTTTTCAAGCAGACACATTTGAGAATGGAACAGTTTGTAATTGTTTTATCTTGGTTTCCAGCTCTACTGTTTCTTTCCTTTCTTACCTCTATTGCTCCTTAAGAGCTACTGATAAACTAATTGGCTGCCTCTGTAGCAAAGCTTTTGCGGTATCCCACACAGCAGGAAAACCAACCCTTCCATTACCGTTAAGCAAAACAGAATCAGCCCACTCTTGCTATAATTTGCATTTGTCACAGCGACAGTCTTTTTGAAACATTTGACAGAACACATACAATTTTGGAGAAGCACTGCAAAAGCATATTTCCAATGACAGCCTGCTACTAAGGAATAAAACTATTAACTGTCACTGTCCTATATCTCCCTCCATCAGGTATCTGGGTAAAAAATTTATGACAAACATAGCCTTCAAAATAACCAAACTTTAAATGGTCTTTAAGTCAGGGTGCAAATTCATTAATGCCAGATTTTTGTAGATAATTCAAGTACCCTTCTTTATTTGCAGACTAGCTGAGGAACAAAAGCAAATATGATCTCAGCCACCTCATTACTGCCACCCACCAAATCTTATTTAATTAGGCATGGAAACTTGATTATCATTTATACTAAGGGTAAATGGGCCTGAAAGTGGACACTGTTAATGTGGTGTAAAGAGGCTTTAATGTAAAGGCAAATCAGGCCCAGGGACCATTTTAATCATTCAAGGTCAATTTTGTCACTCTTATTACTGTACTTCACAAGCGGATCCACTGATTGTATTGAAATTACTTGCAATGTAGTGTACTCTGTGACCAAGAGTGGCAGACCCTGGCCCTCAGGGTGAAAACAGACATGATGCTAACCACCCTTAGTGGTTATTTATGCATGTTTCAGGGCTGCATAGGGCACCAATACAGCCCTGCAACATGCATAAATAACCACCAAGGGTAGTTAGCATCATGTTTGTTTTCACCCTCAGTTAACATATGGATTAGAGGCTTGGGTGGCGGGGAAGCATAGCTGTTTGTTCTGGTGATCAATATGGTCTTCTTCTTTTATCAGCTAGTGATTTGCACGCCTGAGAATTTATTTCTATCATGGCCTCTGAAGTAGATTCACATTTATAGAACTAGTATTCATTTCTGTGTTCTTAAGAAAATTCCCTTTTGACTTATATGGAAGGCTCATATGGAAGCCTTATATGTAATTTTAGTTTATTGTGTAAACGGTTTTACAAAGATTTTCATTTAGTGAAGATACCTTCAGAATTTGGTTCCAAAATATCCATGATTAATTCTCAGCATGTCCCTATAGTGATTACTTCAACTTAGCTATTTGTAGCTACATAGCATTTCCTCATACAGCTTAGTTCCTCATACATCTGTTATTGTAACTCTAGCAGCAGCTAATATCTTTCAAACAAAGGAACAAACAAAAAACTAAAAAGCCTCACAAAATCTAATTGATTTATATTATAGGTATTATATGTAATGCAATTGATTTTTTTGAAAAAGCTTTGGTTGATATAAGTTAAGGTTGAAAGTATTCACAGTATCTCTTCCATAAAATGCCAGCAAGAAAGAAAATAAAAATATCCAGTTTAGGTGTTCTCCAATACTACAGTTCCAACACTCTCTGGTTTTTCTACAGAGAGAGAGACAAAGTGGTTCAAATGATATCTTTTATTGGATCGACTGCTGTTGGTGGAAATGAGCAAGCTTTGGGGCCATACACTTTTCTTCAGGCATGTAACATAGCCAGTCAAATACATAGACTCAGCAAATGTAGGGCAGGCAGGTATATATGAGGAAGCAAAGAATGAGTGGGGGTGGATAAGACAAGTTAACCGGTGGGAGGGAGAGAGAGAAAATGCCAGACATTTAAAAACAGAGCTGTAAAAAATATGTATTGTGTAGGAGATAAAGGTCCCTTTTACATGGGCTGTGTGGGGTTGGTGTTCACGCCGGTGCATGTGCAGTGGGTGGGGAGAGGGTGTAGATGGGTGCACATCAGCGTCCACCCATCTCCACCCATCACCCACGCATGGAGCAACCACCATTTTTGCTGGTTGCTCTGTGCATGGGTGATGGTTGGAGGTGGGTGTGCATGCCTGTTCGGCGGGAGCCCACATGCACACACACCAAGCCTCCACCCACCTTCCATTACTTTTACACAAGACTCACCCACGCAGGAACACCCAGATTTCTGGGTGTCCCTGCATGGGTGCATCTCATGTAAAAGGGGCCAAAGAAGCAATAGGTAGCAGTAAACACATAGAACCAACACAGCAACTACACAGTCTCTCTGATTTTTCTATAAGACCTCTTCATGTAAAAATCACTTCTTCAAAACCACTTCTTCAAACATGTATATGGTGAAAGGCCTGTCTCATAAATCTGACTGTGTATTTTTCTTACCACTGTAACTCACGCTTTGGTTAACAGGGTAAAGGAAGCCTTTGTACATTTGTAGAAGTGAAGCTGAGAAGTATTATTTTTTAAGATTCACTTTTTGAGTTTTTAAACAATACAGAATAGACAAAAATGGATTGCTTACAGCATCTTCAAAATATTTAACATTAGATGATAATGTTCTTGTCATTTATTTATTTGAATTTATATGATGCCCTTTCCAGAGGTTCAGGGGGGTTTACAATACATACAATCATTTTAAAATAATAATAAAAAACCTAAAACCCCGATAAACCACACCCAATACTACCCCCCATCCAACCCCCTCTCACATCCCCACCCCAAGACAACTCACCAGCTCAATGCCCACCCGCCAAATGCCTTTTCAAATAAAAAGGTCTTACACTGCCTCTGCAAAATGCTCAGGCTTGGGCTCAAATGAACCTCTGGGGGAAGGGAGTTTCAAAGTAATGGGGCAACTAGCAAGAATGTTCCCCTGAAAGCCCTTGTTGTACAAGCAAAGCTAACAGATGCTACCCACACTCCTGGCCGATCGCAGGAGCCACAATGTGGCATGGAAGGACAGGCAGTGTCTCAGATATGTGGGACTAGACCGCACATAAAGGTTATAAATGTCTTTATTTCACATCCTGACATCTTTGCAACTCTTGCTAATTTCATTATTGTACTACAGCACCTGGTGTAATTATACAGAGACTTATGTAGGTGGAGAGTTTTAAAGACTAGCTTCCCAATTTGGGGGGTGGGCCCCCACAGAAGAGGGTTGAAGGTGAGACTGTGAGAAGGGGCCCAGCTGGCAAACACTTTGTTCTCCAGTCTCATTGAAGTAAAGGGAATCTCCAAAATAATGGGGTGGCAAGTGGGAAATAGAGTCAAACTTCAAGAGGGGGAGATTGAGGAGAAGCAATGGGAGATGGGAAGGGGGAGGAAGAGATAATTCTTAATCCCTGAAATATTGTTTGAGTACAGTTAAATACCTATCCAGAAAATACTCAGAAGATTTTTGTCAAGATTGCTTGAGATATTTCCTCTCTTATGCTCACCGTTCCTGGAAGGTTGAACCCTAAACATTTATTAGGAGTACATAACTTATCAAACATAAGAAATTATCCCTTGGTGTTAATGTCATTCTCAAATAGCCATATTGAATGAAGAAAATGGTAGCTGATTTAGTATGACCACCAGCTAGAGCATCATTTTTAATTCCTGAGACTAATTGACCAAACTTGAAACTTCTATTTTGTCCCCTCTCCTGTTCAGCGTGTACATGCAGCCCTTGGGTGAGGTTGTCAGAGGTTTGGTGTGCGATGTCATAATTATGCTGATGACACTCAGCTTTACCTCTCTTTTTCAGGTGACCCACGCCCGGCAGTCTTGGTGCTTAACCAGTGTTTGGTGTCTGGGGGGGATTGGATGAGGACGAGCCGTCTGAAGCTGAATCCTGACAAGATGGAGCTGATGCTGGTGGGAGGGGCTGAGGGGGTGGTGGCTCCCATCATTGATGGAGTCTGTTCTCCATTGGTCCCACAAGCTCAGAGTCTGTGGATGCGCCTGGACTCACAACTCTGCCTGGGTGTCCAGGTGGAGGCTGTGGCGAGGGGAGCATTTCGCCAATTACATCTGGTGCGACGGCTTTGGTCGTATGTCTCAGACTCTGACATAGCCATCATCATCCATACACCTCAAGACTGGACTATTGCAACATGCTTTACGTGAGACTATCCTTGGTGACAGTCCGGAGAGTGCAGCTGTTACAAAATGCAGCAGTCCACCTCCTTATGGGGACAGGTTACCATGAGCACATTACACCAGTGCTCAAGTCTCTGCACTGACTGCCTATAGTCTTCTGGGCCCAATTCAAGGTGTTGGTTTTGATCTATAAAGCTCTGTATGGCCTGGGCCCCACTTATCTGTGGGATCGCCTCACCACCCCAGGTCCTGGATGAGCCCCTGCGGTCAGCTGGGGGCGTCCTCCTCAGATTCCCACAAGTATGTTGATGGTGACAATGGGGAGGACATTGTCGGTGGCCACACCATGGCTGTGGAACTCCCTCCCGACAGAGATCCACTTTGTCTCAAGCTTTCCCTCTTTCTACAGACAGTGTAAGACCTGACTGTTCTGCCAGGCTTTTGGTGAGGGAGACGGGTGATGGGAAGGCAGGAGGAAGGGTTTTTATCTTCACCATAGGGAATTTTATTGATGTTTTAATGGGTTTTTTTTGTACTTTTGTATCTTTTATTGTTGTTTATATTTGTATGTTTTTAATATACTGTGAGCTGCCCCAAGCTGGAGGAGCAGGAGGAGGTGGTCTTTAAATTCAAATTAAATAAATTAAATAAATGCCTATTAGCGCAAAATCTCATAGACTGTTGGAGAATAGAATACACATAGGATACAGGTAAGTCATAGTCTTTGCGTTTATAGAAGCTGGACCAGAGATTTTCACTAGGCAACCAACTTTAGGAAATTGTGTTTTCTAGAAACAACAAGCAATGCTTTCTCTGTGTGTTTGACTAAGCTGTAATTCATGATTTGGTAAAGCTCCATTATGTCCATGTAGTGAATTATGTCACATACATGTTCAAGTGCTTTTTCAGATTAGGCTTTTAGAGAGCCCACATGCCTGGTAGACATCATGTTTAGAATTACACGATAAAGACCAGAGGGAACACTGGGGCTGATCCCAGGCCCCGTGGATGAATACGTGGAGCACATACACATGTGCTAGCTGTGAGCACCTTCGGCACGGGGTCAACATTGCATGTGCAAACCATGCAGCATAGGTTTGGTGCTTGCAAACTAGCCTAAGGACTGTAAGTTTTTATTCCCTTATCTTGCTTTCTTTTTCCATGTATCTGATTACTTCTCTTACATTTGTTTGCTTTTTTTTATTTGAGCCATTCAAACATCACTTCCAGAAAGAGAGAGCCAATTGGAATATGTATTATTGACATTATGTTAGCAGACTCTGGAGTTAGCAGAGCAAACTATAAATATAAAGGCATAAAAAAGCAAAACAAATGGCCTCAGTGTCGGGAAAGTAACCCATAAATAACAGCTTTAAAAATGTGTAAGCCTGAAAATGGAGCATCGTTCCAATAAATTAGCAAACAGGACCCATTAGACTTATAAAAATGCTAAACACAGTGTGTTTAAAATGAAGTTAATAAACCAGCTGGACAAATTTTATTAACAAGTTTATCAAATATCCAGCATTTCTATTTGCTGAAATCTGGTATTGCTAAAGACATAAAGTTACAAAGAAAAGTGTGGAGAGGGGAGTATGATTCCTTTATCCTTCTTGATAACAGCATTTCTCCTTCCTAAGGAAAACTCTCCAAGATCACTCACATAATAGTTTACTTGGCTTTCACATTCTGAAGTCAAGCTGAGGATAAAGGATTTCATAGTGCAGTTAAGTAACACTCCCCCAAGACCAGCTTTAGACATAAGCAGAGTAGCCATTTTCCAGATCATGGGGTGACAGATAACCTGGTGAAAAGAGACCCATTTGGTGCTATATGCTGAAATCTAAACCCCTTCAGCCATCTGAACTCTTTGGGCAGCCCTGGCCAGGTTGCCAGGGCTGCCCAAAGACTCCACAGGTCACCACGCCATGCCAGGCATACTCCCATCCTGCAGCTCCATCTCTGTCCCAGGGAGGGTACAGGAGGACTATTGTTGGAACCCTTGAGGAGTGGCCGATAAGCCTAGCTCAGCTTCTTCCTCACCTCCTCTGCCTCAGCTGGCTGAGCATACTGGCAGCTCTACTTACTTCCACTAATGAGAGTTCGGATTATTGGCTCAGTAGCTGAGCCAGCTATCAGAAATCATATTGCTGCAAATAGTCAGAATCGTTTCTTCTGTTGCTGACTGCTCAACAAATCTGAATCAAATTTGAATTAAATTTGATCAATCATATCTTATTTCATGACTGGATTTGCTAGGTATTATAGCAATGACAGTAGTTTTTTTTAAAAAAACACATAGGTTTTTGTTTTTAAAAATCTACAGTAGCCTTCTGTTGATGATGATGTTTTTTTTAAAGATGTTAGCTATATTTGTAGGCTTTCTTGGTTTAAGAAGAAAATTCCCAATCATGCAATACTAAAGGATAGTAGACAATATTTTACCAAATTATATTTTTCCTTGCAAGTGTGCCCTATGAAGATAAATGTCAGAGAGGACCAATCATTTAATTAAACTGGTTATCATGTTTACTTTTACAGAATCAAATAATTAATTGCATATTGCTAAAACATTGAGAATTTGCTGCATTCTTCCTAAATAACCAGGAGCTTGAACCATGAGGTTAAAACTTTAGCACTTTTAAATATGGAATTCCAACTACTGTCTTCACAAGGGTTAATTAGCCTCCAGAAATGATGAGCCACTTTAAGCTAAACAGGCAGGGTGTATCTCATATCAGAGGAGTCACTGCCCATCTGTTCTGTGGGAAAGCAAAGTAGAAGCTTGGTTGCCTTTTTTCTGCCAACTACTGATGGACTATTTGACCTCTTAGAGATTTAGACTGAATCTCTCTCTTTCATCACATCTGATACTTAAGCACCATCTGGGCAAAATTGTTATAGGCTTCTGTGCTGCATATTATGATCCAAAATGATGTAAAATCATCTTCATGTTATCTCTATGTTTAAGCCTCTCACCTGACAACAAATATATACCCAATATGCTGTAAAGCAAAACAAGTCATAGACTAATATCCTGGCTTGGATCCAATCATCTCTCCTTCTTTGATAAAGTGTCAGGAGTAGTGGATAATGGAGGCTGAAGCCCCTGTCCAAAATCCGTGTGCGTGCCTCTTGTGTGTACACAGACCAAAACTGGAATTGCAAACGTATGTGCACATGGAAGAGGGTCTGAGGAAAGTCCCCCATCTCCCAACCCTGCTGCCATTGTGGCAATCACTGCAGCCTTGCTTCTCTCTCTTCCAGTTATGTTAGGGCCAGGAAATGGGGGTCTTTCCCTGGGTCTCCCTGCATGTACACAGTGTGTGCACAGACACAATTCCAGTTCCACATGACATGCCCATAAGCAAGCTAGAGAAATGTAGAATTAATGGAACTACTGTAAGTTGGGTTTACGACTGGTTTCAACAGTACCCAGAAAGTGGAAATCAACAACTCGCTGTCAGAATGACAGCTGGCAACAAGTAGGGTCCTCCAAGAGTCTATCCTGAGTCTGATACTATTTAAAACTTTCAGGAGTGGAAAGTATTCTTACCAAATTTGCTTATGACACCAAGTTGGGGGAATATATCAAAATCCAAAATAATCTTGATAACTTAAGAAAATTGGACTGAAGGAAATAAGATAAAAGAGAAATGTAACCTGTTACCAATAGGAGAGAAAAAAATCAAAGCTGCAAATACAAAATGGGAGATAACTAGCTAGGCAGCAGTACTTCTGAAAAGGATTGGGGCTCAGGGTGAGCTGGTGCTAGGCAGCATAAGTGACTGCCTAGGGTGGCAAGATGACAGGGGTGGCAGAAGCTTCAGCTGTCCCCACCACTGATGGGGTGACTGGATCAGGGGCTGGGAGGCTGTGAAGCCAGGGCCACCAACCCCTTGGTGCCTGACATGCATGAGGGTTATGCTCATGACGCATGCATTGTACATGAGTCGTAGGCACATGGTGCACGTAGAATGCATGCACAGTGCACGGAGGGTGGCAACATTTCTTTTACTGAGGGTGGAAAAAATCCTTTCTCTGGCCCTGCATGGGGTTACCATGTGATACAGCAGCTAAAATGTGATACCACAGCGAAAAAGGTGAATACTTTTACATGATCAAAGTATTGTGAGGGGCAGAACAATCCTCCATCATTAAAGCTAATGAGAGTTTTGCCATTGACTTCAGCGGTGTGGGTTTGTGTCCTAGGCAAGATAATTGGTTGTTCCGCTTTACTTGGCCTGGTCAGGCCTCATCTAGAATAGTGTGTTCAGTTTTGGGCACCTCACTTTACAGCTGATATTAACAAACTGGAAAGAGTTCAGAAGAGAGCAACAAAGATGATAAAAGGACTCGAAGGAAATACCTATGAGAAGTGATGGGAGGAACTGGAAATATTTAGCCTTGAAAAGAAGATTAGGGTTGGAGGACATGGCCTGCAGCTTTTATATATGTCAAATGCTGCTATAAACAAAAGGTGTCCAATGTACTCTCTGTCACTCAGGATAGGTCAAGAGGTAATGGGCTTAAATCAAAGAAGAAAAAATATAGGCAAAATGTCAGAAAGAATTTTCTAACTACCAGGATGGCTATACAGTGGAATAATTTCCTATGGAAGATTGTGGAGTCCCATCATTGAGACCTTTAAAAACAGGTGAGACAAACGTCTCTCCAGGATGGTGTAGATACAGAGGATTTCATTCAATTGCGAGGTTTGGACTAAATAACCCTTGGGGTTCCTTCCAGTTCCATGATTCTATGAATCTGTTGTTATATCCCATAATTGTATTACTATATACATTCATTATTGTGTATTTGATTTGGAGTCATTGTGAACAGTTCACTGAAAACCTCAGATAAGTATACAGCAGCAGTCAAAAAGGCAAACATAATGCTAGGAATTATTCAGAAAGGGACAGAGAATAAAACAAAATATCATAATACCAAATATCATAATTCAATGGTGCGATAGATAGATAGATAGATAGTTTGAGCAGTTCTGGTCACCCCATCTCAAAAAAGGTACAGTAGAACTGGAAAAGTTCTACTGGAAAAGTCTCTGGGCCTGTCCCCCAGGACTTGGGGGAAAGGCAAAAGGTGGCGGGGCACAGCACAGGACTGCGGGGCAGCCACCCTGTGCTCTGCCATTTCATAGCCGTGGGCCACGTCAAACTCCACGGCCCCTTCCACGTCCTGATGCCACATGGAGACCGCCTGGTAGTAGAGTTCCAGCCTCTCCATCTCGGCGGAGATGTACTGGAAGTACACCTCCACCTGCTTCTTCTCCACCTTGAGAGCCTGGAACTTTTCCACCAAGCAGTTCTCCAAAAAGCATAAGCTCAAAATCATCTGGCAGCCAGGCCTCTCCACTTCAGCCCGAAAGGCCTTGGCCGCAGCAGACTCCCAGGGCCCGGGGGACTCCACATCAGGGCTGGAGGAGGGGGAAGGGCTTACATGGAGTCACCTTCGGGTTGCCTTCCCCTCCCCCAACTTCTTCTGGTGCTGATGCTCCAGCTCCACAGCCATGCCAGAGTCCTCCTGCCGCCTCACCATCTGGCCATGGAGCCTTTCAATATGGGTGATTAGCCCCGATGTGGTCCCCTCTCTCTGCATCCGGAATCTTTTCTTGCAGATCTAAAGAGCATAAAAGATAGGAACCTAAGAAGTGCCATACTGTGTCAGATCAATGGTCTGTGGTACTTCTGTTCCTAACAGGTCATAGAGGGAAATGCATATTGCATATGCATACCCTGTTGTTCCTGTCCCCATGCCTTACCTTGCAGACGGCAAACCCGTTCTCCTTATCATACTACCTCCAGACATTGGACCTTGTCCGCCGACTGTCTGGGGGTAGCACTGGCAACCTCCGCCTTGGTGTTCTGCACAATGTGGCACCAGTGCCGGCATCCGATTCGTCTCTGAAACAGGAACACATAAACAACACCTAAGTAATATCATGCATTTATGATGATGCCTCTAGTCCTCCCTCCTTGGGTGGTAGGGATGTCAACGGGAGATGGTGACCCTGGCGGGCACATGAAAATCCTGCCCTCCTTGGGGTGCTAGGGATGGCAACTAGAAAGAGCCTGGCTGACAGGTGCAAATCCTGCCCTCTTTGGGGCACTAGGGATGGCAACTAGAAAGACCCTGACTGGCACGTGCAAATCCTGCCCTCCTTGGGGTGCTGCTAGGGAGGGAAAGCAATGGAGAGACCCTGACTGGCACGTGCAAATCCTGCCCTCCTTGGGGTGCTGCTAGGGAGGGAAAGCAATGGAGAGACCCTGACTGGCACGTGCAAATCCTGCCCTCTCTGGGGCACTAGGGATGGCAACTGGAAAGACCCTGGCTGGCACGTGCACATCCTGCCCTTATTTGGGAGTGCTAGGTAGGGATGGCAATTAGAGAATGGAGACCCTTGCTAGGGATGGTGGCAAGCACATGTTTGGGTGGGGGTGCTGCTCGTGCTTGTGCCTGACTTCTGGAAGAGCCCTCCACACTACAGTACCTTCTCTCTCTGTGTCAGACATCCGATGCTACCCACTGATGCCCACTGTTTGTGGCTGACTGATGCCCACCACCCACGCACCCACCCGCACGCCAGTGAGCTCGCCCTAACAGATAGAGCCTTTCTTGTCCTCAAAGTAAAAAAAAAGTTTACAAACCTGGCAGCACCTCCTGTGTCCGCCACTTGCCCCGCATGCCAGTGAGCTCACTCTAACAGATAGAGCCTTTCTTGTCCTCAAAGTAAAAAAAAAGTTTACAAACCTGGCAGCACCTCCTGTGTCCGCCACTTGCTCCTCATCAGAGGAGCTGGCCACTACCACCAAAGATCCAGGGGCTGGGCCAGCGACCTCTTCCTCCTTCACCACCACCGGCTCCAGGAGCACCACATTTGCCCCCAGACATGGAATCAAGACAACAGTCTTCTTCATTTTTTTTTTTAAACAGCACACACACAGACCAACAACAACAGTCACCCACCAACACTCCCCAACCAAAACAACACAACCAAACCAAACACAAACAACCATAAAACACAAATCGAACAGCCAGCCAGCCAAACACACTCTCTCGCCACACAGCTCTGCATGCACTAGAATTTCCAGTTTCCAGCACCTTTTTCCGAACGCCCAAACTGAACACGGCTGAACCGAATGACCGAACTGGAACTTGGCGACCGAACCAAACACCTGAACTGAACGACCAAACCCGACCAAACCGAACGACCAAACCGAAACCGTGATCTGTTTGCACATCCCTATCAAGGGTATGAAATGTCTTCTGCATGAGAGAGGCACAATACGTTAGGGCTCTTCAGCTTGGAGAACAGATAGCTGAGAGAGGATATGATAGAAGTTTATAAAATTATGAGCAGTGTGGAACATGAAAATATGGAATTGTTATTTACCCTCTTAAATAAAACTAGATCAAGGAGACACTCCATGAAACTAAATGGCAGAAGTTTTAAAACAAATAAAAAATCATCCCCCCCCCCCAGCTCAATGCACAATTAAATTGTGCAACCTATTATGGCAGGATTTGATCAAGACTGGGATGTCCTGCTGGGGCTTTGCCCCTCAGGGCATGTTCCAGGCTTTGACCTGCTTGCTATTTGCTCTGGGAGGACAGTGAGGCCCCAAAAAGCAGGGCGCTGGGGATGGACATCCCAGTCCTTTGGTGGGGCGGCCAAAATTCCCTCCCCTTAGTATATCAGCAATGTCCTCCTTACCTTGGGCTGGGATCCGAGGTTGGAACTTCCCACCCAGCTTCACGTCAGTCCTCAGATGGGCTCATCCTCCTTCTGGGGTTCAGTTTCCTCCTTTAAGGGGGGGGGAGTGTCTGCCCTTTTGTCTGGCCTATAAGCTGCCTGAAATGGCAGCAGATTGAGAGAGAGGGTGGGACAAGTATTGCCTCAGTGTTGCCTCCTTCTCTGGTATGGCCAGAGTAAAATGGCCAGCCTCTCTGTGTGGGTTCCTGGCTCTTTTGAACCCAGCACCCATGGTAGCTCTGCCGCCAGATCTCTTGGGCTTCCTCTGCCGAGGGGTAGAGAAGCACAGCCCAATGATGTTATCGGGGCATGCACTGACCATCCTCCTGGCAACGGCAGAGACTCTGCTCCACTCCACCCTGGGACCCTGTGTGGACTAATGGAGTGGGCACAGATGAGTCCTCACAAAGGCCAATAGCATAGCTGGGTATTAAAAAGGATTGGATAAATTCTTGGGAGGATAGGTATAAAAATGCTGCAAGAAATAAATAAGTGGCTAAATTAATGGCTATTAGCCAAGTAGGTTGGAGGACGTTATCTCTGACTGTTGGGAGCTGGGAGGGAACAGCAGGGAGTGGATCACTCCATTATGACCTCTTGAGTACTTTTCCTAAGTGACCGAAAGAGGCCACTGTTGGAGACAGGATGTTGGGCTCAATGGACCATTGGTCTGGTCCAATAGGGCACTTCTAATGTTCTTAAGGAATTACAGGTATTTTTTTGCTTCGGAAGCAAGGAAAATTAATTTTGATGTTCTATATTTTTTTTAACCATTCTTGAGCGTAAAACTACAAGGAAATAAATGAAAGGAAAGGCCCTCCCATGTGCTTATGATGTTAAATGTCACTGTGCTATTACATTTTTATAGTAAACAGTTGTATGGATTTATACTATGAGAAACAGTGTATAACTTGATCACTTTGCATCTCTTTCACTCCTGTTTTTTTTCCTTTAGAAAAAATGAGAGCAAAATGAAAAATAATTAAATTATTTACTAACTATAAATAATAGCATAATTTATAGCCTTAACCTAGAGCCCTATTTTTATCCTGGACACTTTTGAGTGCCTATTTTGAATCAGCCCATTACAAACTCATTGCATTAGGTTAAGAAGCCCTTGAGAATGCAGCCTTACTTATTGTGGGGTCTTGTGTGTCTTGACAACCCTAAAATCCATACTGCTGGGTGTCTCAACAATACTCAGGGTATTTTCAGACATTACGGAATCGCAGCTTACCACACGGAATCACAGTGGATCCCGTGTGATGGCAGCAATTGTGATAACATCTGTTTGAGCCCCTCCAGATGTTCACCATAGTGAATCTCTGGCGAGGTTCAAAGCTAACCACAGTTCTGGAGGTGAGGCTGGCCTCACCTCCAGAACCGTGGTTAGGTTGGCCACGATCAGGGACAGGGCTGGAAATGGCCACGATGTACGTCTGTTTGCCAGCACCATCATGGAATTGGGTCCAAACCACGGGACAGGATCAGGTGCAGCAGCCTGATTGGCCACTGCACCCACCCGTCTCCCCGAGGGTGGGCGACCAGGGATGCATGGGGGGCGGGGCTGAGCAGCCACACATTGCGTGCGCAGCACCGCCCCCTCCGAGATTCCCCTCTGCAATCAGGCCAGCACATCTGATGGATGGTAGGTCTGATCACAGACTGGGATCTGAGATGGATCCTTGTCCAGGTTTCAGCATGGCGGGCCAAAAGGCCCATCACGCCTGAAATTACCCTCAGAAATCTGATACTAATTTGACTAAAGCTCTGAGACTTTTAAAACCCAACTACTGAATGAAATCTGCCACTTTATTAGCAAATAAATACCACATGGGTATTGAAGCTATAAGCAGAAAAATAGCCAACTGGATTTCTATGGCTTCTAGAATGAATAGCACACAGATCCGTATAATTCCAGGAAAAGACTCTTCAGCCATTTTTACACAGACTGGGGTGTGTGTGGATGTGCTGGAATGGTGTGTGTGTGTGTCCGTTCCCACCCATCTCCACCCACAGAGCCTCCTCTGTTTTTTCGGAGGGCTCAGTGGGTGGAAATGGGTGGGTGATGGGTGGAGGTGCATGTTGTGTGGGAGCACGCATGCACCCCTACCCATCACCTGTCCTGCGGTGTTCTCACGGATGAACACAGACCACACACCAATCCCCCCTGCTGGCCGTTTTCATGGACGCCCCCACCGTCAGAACACCCTCCCACATACCCAGAAGGGGGTAGGGGCATCCATGTGAAAATGGCCTTTCAGGCAAAGGATGAAAAGGTAAAGAAAACTGCATGTGTTCTTTCTCTATGGCCATTTTTACACGGATGCCCCCCTCCCCTCCCCGCGCTCGGTGTTCAGGCGGGTGTTTGGGGGAGGTAGTCCATGTAAATGGCTGGTGGTGGATGGGGGGATGGGTGTCTGTTTGGTGTTCACCCATGTAAACACTGAGAGGGATGGGTGGGAGTGCATATGCATTCCCGCACAACATCTACCTCAACCCGTTGCGCACCCATATCTACCCACGGAGTTCTCTGGAAAATCGGAGGAGGCTCTGTGGGTGGAGGTGCGTGGAGATGGGTGGAGGTTGGGGGCTGTCCATGTAAATGGACACACCCCAACCTCAACCCACTGTGGCCAAACACCCATCCACCCACCCACCTCTGTCCATGTAAAAACAGCCTGTGACTGGCTGCCTTAAACTCTTCATGAACATTGAGTTTACTTAGGAGAAAAACTAAACCTATGATCATAGTTTTAACCTTCTCAAGTAGAAATGTAGGTAGTGATTTTCAAAATGGGTTAGGGCTGGTTTAATTCCCAATAGAAATTAATGGGATTTGTTTGTACCTCTTTGAAAATCTCAGATGCAGTAATTTAGAAAGAATATCATATTTAGGTGGGAATCAAATAGCAATCCAATAATATGCAGTTGTGTGATATTTTTCTGCAGTAGGACACAGTAACAAACACAACCATAAACTGCTATTGATCATTTTACAAATCAAAAGATGAAGAAATGGGCTACACTGGTTAAACATATTTAGCCGATAATTTGGATATCTTTCTATTCTATGCCTGACGAAGCATCCTAATACTCCCAGAACCCCCATAGTAAAGAATGACATCAAATTTCTTTTCAAACTGATATGTACTCAGTAATAATATAGGGAAATAATGCACAATAATTTATTTTTATAAATGTCAGGGATGACAGTACACTTTAATTTTGCATCCAACTCAAATTATGTTTCAGTCAGATACTTCATTTTAAGAGTGCTGCTAAATCTTTTCAAAGGCCTTCTTTATATGTTCACAAAATAACTTGCTGCTTTTTTAGCTTCCAAGAATTGTAATTGCTGTAAATCTTGCAAATTAGCACGAGTAGTGCCAGCAAGATACTCTATTAAAATTCATCAACAATGTTGTTAGAATATTTGTCTAGTGAAGTACTTAAATGAAAATCTACAATTACTGCAATTAAAATTACATTTCTGCTTCTCTAAGTTAAAGTTTTCTTGTGCACCCCTGAATGTTATTGGTTTACCTTTATACCTACAAAAAAAGACATTAAGTCCAATAAGAAATCTCAAGCAGTAGATTGTGGTTTTCTATGTTTTTATATTTAGTAAATGACAAAATACAATCATTTTACCAAGAGATCATTCTCTCTTCCTTGCACAACCAGAAGTTACATTAGCAATCTATTGCCAGCTGCATTATGGCACATAATGGGTATTTTCAGACGTTACGGGCGGCCGGTTCACCACAGCGAACCACCAGGGGGGGCGAACAGCCCAACCATGCCCGGGGGTTGGAAAACGACCCAAACAGACGTGCCGGGAACGGGACCACGGGCCGGAACCGGGCCGCACCATCGCGGCCCGTGGCAGCACAACAGACGTGCAGCCGAACCCCCGGCGGGCGCTAAACCCCCACAAGGCACCGGGCAGGGGCGGGACACAGACATGGCCGACTGAGGGCAAACGAAGCCACAAGGCACACAAGGGAACGCCCACACAAGGGAAACGGGAAGGGAGGGGGGAAGAGCGAGAACAGGCTGACAGCCGGCTCACACAGCGGTCCCGCAGCGGGGCACAATGCACGGCCACACGCCCGGGCACACACACACACACACACACACACACACACACACCAGGGAAAGGCCGGGAAGGGGGGAAGGGGCGCCCGGAACACCCCACCCGGAACACCGGCAGGGAGGGGGGGGCACCACCACGGGGCAAGGCACAGACAGCAGCAACCCCCACCCCCACACCACCCCAGTCCAGTCCAGTCCAAGGAGGTGCCCCCACAGGAACAGAGGCAGTCTCGGGGGGGGGGGGCGGACCCCCGGAGCAAGGCACGTTGGGGGCCCCCAAAGCACAGCGAGGCCGGCGGAGGGGCGCCAGGAGGAGGAGGAAGGGGGCCCCACAGTCAAAGGCTGGCACAGGCAGGGCAGCCGGGTCCAGCGGTGCTCCTCCGCAGCACCAGCGACGCTCAGGCAGCACCCACGGAGTCACGGGGATGGAGGGGGCCCAGGACCACGGCCAGGGGCAGCAGCAAGCAGCGAGGCGGGCGGGAGCTCACCGAGGTGGGGTCCGCAGGTCGGGAGCGGCCAGCGGGGACCAGGCCCCCCCCCGGGCCGGGGCGGGAGCCCACACGGGGGCACCACGCGGGGGGGGGCAGGCCAGCGACGCGGGGCTCACGGGCCGCTGCCGGGGGCCCCGCTGGCCCCAGGGCCCGGGTGGCCCGCCCGGTGGACCAGGTGGGGCCAGTGCAGCATGCCCCGGCGGTACCCCTGCAAGGACATGTAGTGGGCGATCAGGTAGTAGGCCTCGAAGGGATCGGGCATGGTGAGGGCCAGCTGCACATCCACACGCGCCCACACCGCCAACAGGGATGACATCTCCACCGCGGAGGGCTCCGGCACACAGCAGGCAGCAGAAGGGGGCCACGGAAGATGCCCCAGCTCCAGAAGCCGCTGGAACGCCGCCCCACGGGTGCGCTGGTACCCACGGGCCCCGTGAACACAGGAGAAGTAGCTCACGGCCAAGGCAGGGCCACCCTCGGCCAGGCACTCCGAGTAGGCGCCCAGACCACACACCACCAGCGCTGACACGGTCTCCGAGGCGCTCCAGGGCACATGGGCGCACAGCACCTCCGGGATGCGCCCCTCGGGGAAACGAGCCAGCCCCAGGGCCTCCGCATGCAGCCGGCAATCACGGGCGCTCACCACATGGCCAAAGTAACGGAGCCCGGAGCTCAGGCTCTCGTAGGCACCTGCACGGCTCCCCGGCCCGGCCAGGAGCAGCTGCACGGCAGGGGTGTGCCACAGGTCGCACAGAGACATGGTCTCGCGGAAGGCCCAGATATGGGGGGCCCCTTGGGGGCCGGACAGCGGGAGCCCCATGGATGGGCAGCCAGCCATGGTCCAGCACAACAGGGAATGGGACACGGAGCCCGGAGGGCACACAGACTGCCCAGGGCCGGGAGAGGCTCGGCCCGGCCCCCGGGACAGGGAACACGGGCCCGCACCGCAACATTGTAGCACAACAGAGCGAGGCGTGGGGTGCGGGCCCGGCACAGCTGCAGAGAACAACAGCGAGCTCTCTGTCTGCCTAATCGCACCTTCAAGGCCATCCCGCTACAAACAGCGAGGGGAGGGGGCCCGGGGTGCTGGGGGCGGGAGCAGCCGGAACGCACCGGCACAGGGCGCGCGCAGGCCCGCGAGGCCGACCCCCGGGCGGAGCCACCAGCACCGGGCCGCCATAAGCGCTCCCAGCCCCCACCGGGGCCCCAGCACCATGGAGCGCGATAGGGCAGGTGGGAACTGGATGTTCCTCGCGCTCGCGGCTGAGTGGCACCGTGACCACACTGAGCAGCTGTGCCTCCTGACCGAGAGGGTGCACCTGGCCGTCCGCCTGCGCTATGTCCTGGCCCTGCGGGCTGGCGTGCGCCTCCGGGGCCAGCAGGCCCGCAGGAGAGTCCGTGCCCGGCTCAGGGCTCGGCGCCGGGCCTGGGGGGCGTGGCTGGCCGCCTGCCGGAGCCTCACCCGGCCCGCTGCGCTCCGAGGGGCCGCGAGGCGGTTCCGCTGGGCAACGCAGACCCTCCGCCGGGCAGCGCTGCTGGCTATGCCCATAGCGCGGAGCCTATGGGTCACGGAGCGGCCCCAGGCCTGGTGGGAGCGGGCCCAGGCCCACTGGGGGGAGGCCGAGTGGGGGTCCCACTTCCGGATGGGCAAGGCCACCCTGCTGCGCCTAGCGGAGCTCCTCACGCCCTGGCTGGAGCGGCAGCACACCTCCATGCGGGAGCCCATCCCCATGGTCCAGCGGGTGGCCATAGGGGTCTGGGCCCTCGCAACGCCCGACTCCTGCCGCTCCGTGTCCCAGCACTTCGGGGTGGGGCTCAGCACGGTCGCCTGCATCGTGCGGGATGTGTGCGAGGCTGTGGAGGGCGTGCTCCTCGACAGGACCATCCAGCTCCTGGACCAGGGCGCTGTGATGGCTGGCTTCGCGGCCGGGGGCTTCCCGAACTGCATCGGAGCCGTGGACGGCACACACATCGAGATCCTGCGCCCGGCCGCGGGGGAGGCCCTGGAGTATGTGAACCGGCACGGATACTACTCCCTGCACCTGCAGGGGGTGGTGGACCACCGGGCCCGCTTCATAGACATCTACACGGGCAACTCCGGCCGGAGTCACGACGCCAGGATCATGACCATCTCCCCCTTCTATGCCCGCATGTACCGGGGGGACTTCGCGGACATGGGCATGAGGTGGATCGAGGGTGTTCCCATGCCCCCCTGCATCCTGGGGGACCCCGCCTACCCCCTGACCCGCTGGCTGATGAAGGTCTACCCTGTCCCGAGCACCCCTGCGGAGCAGGTATACAATACCCGCCTGTGTGCGAGCCGGACCGTGGTGGAGCGTGCCTTCGGGGCCCTGAAGCAGCGCTGGAGGAGTATAGCTGGCCGCCTGGACTTCACCGTCCCCACCTCCGCCCTGGTGATCGGTGCCTGCTGCGTTCTGCACAATGTGTGCGAGACCGAGGGGGCGGCCCTGGAGTACCCCGAGCCCCACCGGCCCCCCGGTCCTGTTCCCCTGTACGTGAACGCAGGGAACCCCCGGGAGTACCGGTATGCCAAAAGGATCCGGAACGCCCTTGCAACCCACATCGCCCGGGGGGGCCCGCTGTGAGGGCCTTCCCGCCCCTGGGGGCCCCACCCCCCGTTCCGTGCCCATGCCCCTGTACACGCGGTCCCACAGCCCTGTCCCCCCCACAAACGGGCCGGGGACAACTGTCTCTTTACAACACTTTATTGCCCACACAGTTCACACAATCACCCTGTGCCCCCTCCCCACCCCCGTGCCCGTGACCCCGTCCACCACCCGCCCTCATGTGGCCCTCCCCCTCCCCCCCCTTCCCACCATCCCCCCGCGTTTCCTGGGCCGACCCCTCGTGCGGCCGCTTGGGCCCACCGAGCTCTGGGAGCTCCCCTCCCCCCCACTGTCCGTGTCCCCTGCCGTGTCCTGGGCCGGTCCCGGCCCCGGCAGGGGGCCGGGCGGCGGATGGGCAGCTGTGCCCGGTGCCCCGGTCGCGCCCCGGGGGGGCTGGACCCTCCGGAGGCCCGGGGGCACTGGGAGGCGCATGCGAGGGCCCTGGGGCCGGGGGGGCGCCAGGGGCGGCAGGGCTGGGCCCGGGGGCGCCGAGGGGCCCGGCATGGGGACCTGGGCGGGCAGGGCGCCCGGAGGTGCGCCGGCCATCACGTAGGCACACATGGTGCCCGCATGCAGGAGCAGGGAGGTCCCAATGTCGTGGGACCTGTCCATCTTTGCACTGTGCTCCCGCACCATGCCCTGTATGTCCTGCCGGAGGCCCCTGAGCAGCCCCTGCTGCCGCTGGTGCTCCCGGCGCTCCCGCCTCCGCTCCAGGCGCACCTCCGCCTCCAGCCGGCGGTCTGTCTCCAGGGCCTTCTCCATGGACCGCTCTATGGCCGCCTCCATGCGGTCCACGGAGGCGATCATGCGCTCCCCCTGTTCCTCCGCCCTGCGGACGATGTCCTCCGCTTGCTCCTCCCTGCGCCTGCGGACCCGCGCCCGGTACTCCCGCATCCGCTGGGCTGGGGCTGCGGCCGGCGGAGGCGCCGCGCGCGGGGGCTGCCCTGTGGAAATGGGCGGGTGGGTCAGTGCAGGGCCCTGTCCCCTAGCGGGGTCGGGTCCCGGGGCCCCCTGCCCCCCCTCCCCCACTGAGGCCGGAGGCCCCCCTGGGCTGGCGCCCGGGGGGCCCTCCCGCCATCCCAGCCCTCCCGCCTTACCTGGGTCCGGCACCTGCTCTCCTGTGCCCTCCGCGGGGGCCTGCACCGTCTCGCTGGCCCGGTCCTGGGGCTCCCCATGTCCTGCGGGCGGGAGAGGGGGGAGCGGGTGAAGGGGGCTGGTTGTGGCCCCTGCAGCAGGGCCCCCACCCCTGCCACCGGCCCCCTGGTCATGCCCCCCCCCTGCCCTGGGGGCCCGCTTACCCTCTATGTCCGTCTCCGAGCCTTCGGAGCCCGGCGCCTCACCCTGGGAGTGCTCCCCCTGGGACCACTGGCTGAGGGTGGTGAAGGTGCCGACCTCCGACTCCGCCTGGCCGGCCCGGCGTTGGGATGTCTCCGGGCTGCTGCTGGGGGGGGGCCTTGGGGCTTCTGCGGGTCCCGGGTGGTCCTCCTGGGGGTGGGGGTCCCCTGAGCTCGTGTCTACCGGGCGGGCGGCGAGGGGAGGGGGTACCTCGGCCCGCTCCCTGCCCTGGACCACAGCGCTGCCCACCAGGCGTGGGGCAACGATGGAGCCCTTCATGTGAAGGATGCGGTCCAGGGCATCGTAGTAGGGGGCGGTGCGGGCCCCGTGGCCGGAGCGGCTGTTATTGTCCTTGAGGGCCTTGTACCCCCTCTTGAGCTCCTTGGCCTTCGAGCGACACTGGTTGACAGTGCGCTCGTGCCCCGCCGCCTCCATGTCGCGCACGATGTCCCGGTAGACATGCTCGTTGCGCTGGTTTATTGCGAGCTCCACCTGGTACTCGAGGGTCCCCCAGATCCGTATGAAGTCCCGGGTCTCCTGGAGGCCCCACTGTCCCCCTCTGTGATAGGCCTTCCTCCGGCTGGGCCCCTGCTGTTCCTCCTCCCGGTGCAGCTCATGCTGCACCTGCCTCTGCTCCTCCTCCACCTCCTCCTGGGGGTGCGCCTCCGGGGGCCGGGGGCCGGGCTCCTCCTGGGGCTCGTCCGCCCGGGCCGACTTTCGTGTCTGGGGGGGGGAAGGGGGGTGGTTGGTTGCTGGGTGAGGGTGTGGGCCCTCTCGGGGGCCCCCTGCCCCCCTGCCCTCCGCCCGGGGTCCCCCTGCCCCCCTGCCTTCCGCCCGGGGTCCCCCCGGCCCCCTCCACAGGGGGTTCCCCTGTGCCCCCTGTTCCCCTCCCAGTGGGTGCCCTTACCCGTTTCCTGGGTGCCTCCTGTGGGCCTGTTCCGGCCGCTGTCCCCGGGGCGGCGCGACCCGGCTGCAGCTGTGGTTGGTGTTCCCGGGGCGCCTCCCTGGTCGGGTGCTCCCGTGTGCCCCCTTCCTGCACCTGTGCCCCCTCCGCCTGCATCGCTGGGCCTGGCTGCACGTCCTCCGCCTCCTGTCCCGCCGCTGTCGCTGTTCGTGCCTCCGCTCTCTTCCGCTTCCCTCCTCGCTCCATCCCGCCACGCTTGCTTGCTGCTGCTCTCGCTTTAAATCTCCCTCCGGTGTTTGTGTTGGTGCTGGTTGCCTGGCAGCGACGCTGCGTGCCTCGTCCCCGGCCGGGGCTCCATTTTTTTGGTTCCGCTGGGGGATTGGCGTCCAGACGTTACTTTTGCTTGGTTCCCTGTGGGGGTTGGTTTGACCACGCTTCCCGAGACCTTCCCCCGGCTAGCCCGGGAAGCGTGGTTGAAACTGACCCCATGTGGGTATTGAGCGTGATGAACATCTGGCGCACGCCGTTCAGACGTTCAGGGCCCTTTGGCCCCGCGGGGGGGTTGAGCGTGGTTCAGTGTGGTTCTGCGTGATCTCGTAACATCTGAAATCACCCAATGTTCTGGATCTTTCCCAGTTCCACATCCAAGAAAATGTTTGCACCTATTTGCCGTTAGATTCCTAAATTGTTAGTGATCTCTACAACTGCTGTGTTATATTGCAAGAAAGTAATAACACTATTTGTTTTTTACAACACTAACATTAAGGGACTCTGGGGCCTTTTTTATAGAGACCATAGTGCTGGGGGGACTGGTGTGTGCTGCAGCAGCGGTGCGGGGGGGCTAGTGCACACAGGCACATATCGATTCCTCCCCACCCTCCAGCATCTCCACTCATGGAGCAATCGCCATTTTGATTAATTGCTCCATGAGTTGTGTAAGGGTGGAGGTGGGTGGGTCGCAGGAGTGCACACGCACCCGTACTCACCCGCCGAGGCATGCACACGGGGGACACCCACTCATGCCCATGCAGAGAATCTGCGTGGGCGTGAGTGGGTGGATATCATATAAAAAAGACCTAAAACTATCAATTTTAACTTCATATTTTAAGAGATAACAATAAGGTATTGCGTATTAGTTAAGATTTTGAAATTTGGCTTGCAAAATTAGCTCACAATCCAGCTCCGTTTGCACTCACTTACTTTTCTTTTTTCCTTCCTTTTAGGCTACTAGAGGTGTGCACCAGGGGCCCATGTCGTTTTCATTTTTGTTTTTTGTTTTCGTTATTGAAATCTGTCATTTTCGTTAATATAAAATTGTTGTTTACGTTTTTGTTTTTCATTGGTTTCAATGTAAAACACATTTTTGGCTGAAGCCTTTTTTTTCTCACTATATTTGGCTGAAACTTCAATTACTTAAACCTCCAATGGATGGCATTATGTATACCAAATTCCAAAAAGATTGGATAAAGGAATCTAATTTTGAAGCAATTGAATTATTTTATTTTGCAAAAAACATCATATACATTCTTAGGTGTAACTTCTTTTCCTCATATTTAATGTACATGAAACTTGGCAAGTTTATACCCATTCTTATATTTACTATCTCTGGTAACTTTCAGAAGGATTGGATAAAGAATCCTGGTGGTATAAGAAATTAACTTATAAATATATGTCTGACTGTAACATCTTTACAGTACAACCAGTGTACATGAAATTTGGCATGGCTATATATCATACTTTTCCAATCACCTCTGCCAAATATAAGAAAGATGTGATAAAGGGTCCCAATTTTATATGCCTGCACAGCATATGCAGAGAAGGAGCCTATGCTAGGGATTCTCTTACATGTCACAGTGGTATAAGATCGGTTTGTGATGCCAATTGGCCAGCAGAAATGTCAAACAAATATCCTCATTCTGCACTGTGACCATCCCAACATTTCTCCCCCACTTGTTACTGTAATCTCTGACTGCTGAAAGCCAGGACTAAATGGCAGGAAACTGATCGCTCCATTTATGCCCTGTTCACACACTCTCTCTGATGCAACTAGTTTGGCCACTGTCAGAGTCATGGACTATCCAGTATGGCAGTTCTTATGTTCTTGTACCTAAATGCAGAAAAAAGATCCCAAGGGGTAATGGAATGGAATCTATTAGGCTAAGGCTATTCTCTTGCCCATTTCCCCATGTGGTTGGGAAGTGATTGGGAGCACCTACCAAAATTACGTAGGATGTGCTAATCTGTGCTTCTAGCTCCTGTCTGTGCCACTTCCAATTGAGAAAAAGTAAGGTTGCCACGTTGGTCCCAAATAGGTCCAAAAGCTTGGATACCTCCACCAACTGTAGTTGGTCCAATAAAAAATATATCACTGTACTGCCAATGGAAGCAGACTTCCACTCCCTCACCTTATCAGGGGGGAGCGCCTTTGTCCAGCCCCTCCTTATTGGAGGAAGGGAGGCCAGTATGGATGCATGGGCTGTGCCTGCAGGCTACAGCCCAGCAAAGGTTGCCATGGCAACCTCCACCTGTGATGTGAAGGGAAGCGTCATCTTGCAAGGCTTCCCTGCAGCCATTTTGGACTCCAACCATGGGCTTGGTTGCATTCATGCAGATAGTCCGACAGGCAAGTGAACCAAGGGTGCAGGCAGCAAACACACCTTCCACCTGCTCTGGAAAAGCCCTGGCTCAGGAACCCATGGACAGGTGAACCAACCCTGTTCTGGCCACATGGCTCACTCTAGTAATCATGGCAATGGGTTGTGGCACCAGCAGCTGCTCTGGCCATTTGTTCCACGGCATCTATGATCTGGGAGGGACTGTGTTTGTCCGGGACTCACGGGCCCGTTTAAACATACAGGGTTCTTCCATGTTTGCCTGTTGCCCTGGATTTGGCCAGGTCACTCAGTGACGTGGGCTCTGGGATTTTCAAAAGTGGGGTGCCCCAGAGAAGCCGCTATCTGTGATTCTGGTTTGTACATCTGGCGGTCACTCTTCAGATGGACAGGTCAACCTAGGGGTGAAGTGGGCTAGAACAGACAAAAGTGAGGCTGCTATCCATCTGTTTACAAGCATTGATACAGGTTTGCAGTTGTCATGTTACAATGATGGGCCGTTCTTTTGCTGAAATTTCCATACTTGTCAACCATGATGTGGTGGTTTCATACTGTGATTAAACAGGGATTCATTTAAAAGCTGTTAATTTTAAGATATATAAAAATCTGAATTAAATTAGCCAGACAAAAATCCAGTTTGACTTCTAGCCCCTGACACACATTCTAAATAGTAATAATATTTGTGTAATGTTTTTTGTCCATAGATTTCTTTCAACACACTTGGAAAAGTGAAGAACATATTGTGATACCCATTTTTATAGATAAGGGACCTGAGACAATGGGTGATTTCAGACTTTACGCGGTCCTGATTCACCACAGTGGATTCCCGGTGGGGGTGAACCGAACAACCACCCCCCGTGGTCAAAAAAGGCCCCGAACAGACATGACAGGACTGGGACCATGGCTGGGAATCGGGCTGGCAGATCACCGGCTGGGGCAGCGCAAAAGACATGATGTCGATTCCTGGCCGTGGTCAAAACACCCAGAGGGCGCCGGGTCAGCCCATCCCAGCTGCTGCTGCTGCTGTCCCTCCACTGCCTCCAGGTGCAGCACGACCGCCTCCTCCCCTGCCCGTGCCTCTATCTCCACCTCCTCCACCTCCTCCTCCTCCCTTGCTCTCTCGCGCTCCACTCGCCTCTCCCTTCCGCCTCACTCCATCCCGCCCCATCCCCCTGCTGCTGTGTGCCCTTTAAATATCCCTCCACTGCCTGTGTTGTTGCTCGTTGCCTGGCAGCGACACTGCATGCTGTGTCCCCGGCTGGGAATCACTTTCTTTGATTCCGGCCGGTGGTTGCTGGCCAGACGTTACTTTTTGTTGGTTCCCTTCGGGAATCTCTTTGACCACGCTTTTGGAGATGGTCCGGCGGGGAGCTCCGGAAGCATGGTTGATTTTGACTCCATTTGGGTATTGATTGTGGTGAACATCTGGCGGCCACTGAACAGACATTCAGGGCACTTTGGCCCCGCTGCGGGATTGAGTGTGGTTCACTGTGGTTGAGCGTGATCTCGTAACGTCTGAAAATACCCAATGAGAAGGGAAAGGGCAGAATTTTAATACAGAGATGGCACTGTTCTCTGTTGGAGAAACCAGCGCTCTCTTTTGGCCACCCTGCCAAATGAACTAAGTACTATAAGATGTAAAAGAGATTCTTAATGTCTACTCCAAACAGTGTACAAGTATCAGAATTTTCCAACAATCAAACACTACCTTGATATTAATTTTAATTTGTGCAAACTGAGTGAATGCATTTTACACACAGTTTGCACAAGTACCAGTGATTACATATGGTACTAGCCATAGGAGAATATGGTCCATAATCTCTAGAGACTAATAGTCTCTCACAGTCTCTCAGAGTGGATGCATTTTACACACAGTCTGCACAAGTACCAATGATTACATATGATAGCAGGCATAGGAGAATATGGTCCATAATCTCTAGAGACTAATAGTCTCTCACAGATTTCTCTAAAGTATTCTATGTGTTGTCACAGATCAGAGGCTTTTCTCTTTCTGACTCAATATTAGAGTATTCTCCGTTTCTATCCTTATCCAAACAATTCAGCAATTTCTCTGCAGAATCAAGGTCCCAATGTAAATAGTTTTTCCACAGATATTTAACTTCCATTTCTTGGGGATAAGGTAAAGTTGCCTTGGCATTTATCTCAAGGAACATTTATTGGAGTAAGAGGAAAAGTGCACTCTCTCTTGCGCTGGAAGAAATCAAAGGTCTTCTTATCTAGCCTTTCATTTATCATGGTATTTGACAGTATTCGCTTTGTCCTTTAAATCCAAACATAACAGTCTAGTGTAACCATCAAGATTCAGCTTGGGTTTGTAAGCAACCACTCACGGGTGTTTCTTCCCTCTCTTAAAACCCAGTGACAATAACTAACATTTTTGCAAAATACGGCAACACACTTTCACCCTTCAGGGCTCATATTTGATGTTCTAATCTCTGTCCTATTGTTCAGGACCTTATCTTTGAGATGTGTCCTTGTTTGCTTTAAAGTCTATTATTTTTTGACATCTGAGTCTCCACACATTCTGTTTGATGCTCAGTGATTATCACATAGGAAGTACATCTATCCGGTTTTCCACCATAAGTCACTAAAGCTCCAGCTGCTCAAATCTGAGTTTATATCCTCCAGGATCTCTTTGATATGATTTGTGTCTACTAGAGCCATCACAGCTGCTGCTAGAAGTCACTCTTCTATTTCCTTCAGGCTGACATGGCTCCAGGGCAAAAACTGAGGACTTGTCTAAATAGCGAGTTGCAGAGATTTAACTAGAGGTCTGATTTTTCAACACATTTTGGTAAACTGTGCAAATGCTCTTATTTCATTTCAAAGGTTTTTGGGACAGGTTAAATTTCAGCTGCTTAGGAATGGGTTTCAGGTAAACCAAAATAAGCCACAAACAATGGAGCTGATCCCAAGCCCTGCAGATCCTGTATGTGCATGTGCATGTGTGCGGTTCCCACAAGGCATTATGTGCCCACAATGGAGGTCTGCATGGTTTGCGTGAGGCTGTGCACATGTGTAGCTGCACATGGAAACTGCAGGGCTTGGGATCAGCCCCACTGACCATTTTCTCATGTGCATTAATACGCACCTATCTGCACCATGGGGAAGTCCAGGACTCAAAAGACACACAGCTTCCATCTTGTGAGAAGAGCAGAAATATGGATCTTTGCTTGAAAATATGTGCATCTAGCAGAGTACTTTTTACCTACCCTGCTCGATACGCATGTTTGCAGGCAAAAATCTGCGTGTCCACCCTTCTGACAAGATGGAAGCTGCATGTCTTTTGAGTCCCAGACTGCCCCATGGCACCAATAGGTGCGTATTAATGCACGTGAGAAATCCGTCACTGGAACTAGTATCTCTACAGTCTTTTTAATAGGGCTAACAATATTCTCTTTAATAAACAAGTGCAATTTTCTGTTATTAGTATATAGCATTATTATTTAGTGCTATATTATTTATATAGCACTTTCAGCGTTCAAAGGGCTTTAAATTCCTACCTAGCTCACCTTCCCAACAATCTTATGGGCTTATATGTATTCTAGGCTACGTTTACAGGCCTAGAAGCTGCCATATGAATTTACTTTTTAAAAAAACCAAAAAATCTGTTACATAATGTTCCCAATGATGTGTTACCCTCTGATTTTGATTTGCTCAGTGAAAGAGTAGGGAAACCTTTTTGTAAGCTATTTTATTTGTTGAAAGTATTCATCTGAGCATAACATAGTCTGCTAGTGAATATTGGTTCAGCCTCGTGTGAACCACAAGTGTCTGTAACCCAGAATAAACAAAGGAGAAATACTACTACTACTACTAATAAAATAATAATAATAATAATAATAAATAATAATTAATAAATTCATAAATATATAGCCTGGTGATGAACAGTCATGATTAGAGACAAGTTCCTGAAGCAAGAGGCTCACAATCTAGGATGGACAAGAGAGGAGAAATGGAGATGAACACAGGGAGAAATGTGCAGATTAGACTCTACAAATTGATTAAATACCTTGAATCAACTGGCATAAGAGGTGCCATACTACTAGGTCAGGCCAATTGTCCATATAGCCCAGCAGCCTGTTTCTTAGAGTGACTACCTTCGGTAGCTTCAGAGAAGAACACAACAGGTCATAATTCATTTCAGATCAATAGCCTGACACAAAGGGCACAATATCCAACCCCTACATGCACAGGTTTGGGGCAGGCATGTGATCAGACATGTGCCATAGTCCCCATAGTGGGGCTCGGTGTGTGGGGTACGCACAAATTGCACGGGTAGGTGTACATGTTCATCACATGTGCCACATGCACATGACTTAATCCCAATGTGTTCTCCCTGCTCCCCTCCAGAGGGAGGAAAATGAATTAAAGCAGTGCTAACTGAACATAGACTGTTTTTACATGGAGGTCCCCTCTCCTCGCTGGGTGTGTCGACAGGTGTGCAGTGGGGGGGGTATCCATGTAAACGCCACGGAGGTGAGTGGTGGGAATGGGTGTGCATCCATGCAAACAGCATGAGCGGTGGGTGGGGGTGCGTGCATGCTCCCGCGCAACTCCCACCTCCACTCATCACCCATCCATGGAGCAATGGGCACCAATACCCGATGCTCTGTGGGAGATGGGTGGAGGTGGGTGTGCACCCTTGGGAATGGTGACACACCCACCTCCATGTACCGCGGTCACACATCCATTCCCCCACTCACCACAGTTTGTTTAAAAAGGGTCTAAGTTGCTTTAGACCTACTGTTAGTAATTTATAACCTGTCACTAAAATCTGCCACTGTACCCGAGGACTGGAGGGTGGCAAATGTAACCCTGATATATAAAAAGGGATCCAGAGGCGATCCTTGAAACTACAGACCAGTAAGCTTGACATCTGTGCCGGGCAAAAAGGTGGAAACCATCATTAAGGACAGAATTACAGGGCATGTTGACAAACATGGCTTAATGGGGAAGAGTCAACACGGATTTAGTAAAGGTAAGTCATGCCTCACTAACCTGTTGGAATTCTTTGAGGGTGTAAATAAGCATGTGGACAAGGGAGACCCAGTAGATATAGTGTACCTGGATTTCCAGAAAGCATTTGATAAGGTCCCTCATGAGAGACTCTTGAGAAAATTAAAAAGTCATGGGATAGGAGGTAGTGTCTTACTATGGATCAGAAACTGGTTAAAAGATAGAAAGCAAAGGGTAGGACTAAATGGTCAGTTTTCACAATGGAGAGATGTAAAAAGTGGTGTGCCTCAGGGATCTGTATTGGGACCGGTGCTGTTTAATGTATTCATTAATGATTTGGAAAAGGGTGTTAAGAGTGAGGTGATCAAATTTGCAGACGACACCAAGTTATTCAAGGTAGTTAAAACACGAGCAGACTGTGAGGAACTGCAACAGGATCTTACGACACTGGGTGCCTGGGCATCTAAATGGCAAATGAGATTTAATGTGGACAAGTGCAAAGTGATGCACGTAGGGAAAAATAATCCAAACTATGCGTACACAATGCTGGGTACTAAGCTAGGAGTTACCACTCAGGAAAAGGATCTGGGGGTGGTTGTGGACAATACAATGAAATCCACAGCGCAGTGCGCAGCAGCAGTCAAAAAAGCAAACAGAATGTTAGGAATTATTCGGAAGGGGATAGAGAATAAAACTGAGGATGTCATAATGCCTCTATACAAATCAATGGTGCGACCGCACCTTGAATATTGTGTGCAGTTCTGGTCGCCCCATCTCAAAAAAGACATAGCTGAACTAGAAAAGGTACAGAGAAGGGCAACAAAAATGATCAAGGGCATGGAAGGGCTCCCGTATGAGGATAGGCTTGGTAGGTTGGGGTTCTTCAGTTTGGAGAAGAGATGACTGAGAGGAGATATTATAGAGGTCTATAAAATCATGAGTGGTGTGGAACTAATAAACAAGGAGCAGTAAATTACTCTCTCAGCTAGTACTAGAACTAGGGGACACTCCATGAAACTCATGGGTGGCAAATTTAAAACAAATAAAAGGAAAAAAAAATTCACTCAGCGTATAATTGGGTTGTGGAATCTACTGCCAGAGGCTGTGATAAGGGTCAGTACTATAGCTGAGTTTAAAAGAGGTTTGAACAAGTTTCTGAAAGATAGGTCCATTAGCAGCTATTAGCCAAAGAGGATCAGAGTTTTGATGGGTGCTGGTGGAAAACAACAGGAATGGATTCCCCATTGTGACCTGTTGGGTGGTTCTCCCAAGCCACCGTGATTGGCCACTGTCAGAGACAGGATGCTGGATTATATGGACCATTGGTCTGACCCTGTATGGCACGTCTTATGTTCTTATTTTATTTTATTTTTAAAAAAAATTATTTCATTACCTTACTTAATACATAGTAATACATTTGTACATTATCAACATACAGCCTTACAACTGACTGCAACTCTTCTCAGTTTTACAACTAACTGAGAAGTAACATTAACTCAGTGGTCACTTCTCATGTTACCTATAGTATTACATGTAAAAGTCAAACATGTAAGATCTCTCATCTGGAGTTAATGGTTCATCTTGAAAAACTTTTAGGCATGGTAACAAACGTGTTTGCAGTTCTTCATTGTCGTCCTTCAGGGTAGTGAGTAGTCTCTCCATGTATAAGATAAACCACATACGATTTAGTCATTCACCCTCTGAGGGCCCAGTTTCTGATTTCCATATCATGGCTACAGGGCCGGCCCGAGGCATGGGCCACCAGTGCCCAGGCATATGACCCCGCGGCAGCCTTAGAGGGAGGGAGCCCCGCAGCACCGCCGCTGCGGGTTGGAGAGGGAGTCGGGACACAGCCGTTTTAAAAAATGTTTCCCCACCCCCATTGGTAGCAAAGCCTGCTGCCCGGCTGCCTGTCCCATCTTGGGTTCCCCCCCCCATGGCCCTGGGCCCCCCCTTGCTGTCTGGCACATGCCCCCCTCCCCTCCGCTCCGCGCCTCCGCCTCCTCCGGGCACCCGATGCTGTCTGCCCCGTGAGGAGAGTGAGATCAGGCAGCTGGGCCGGGGCTGCTCAGTGCTCACTGCCTCTACCGGAGGGAGCCAGCCTTTCCTTAGGGAGGTGGAAGGTAGCAAGCTCGCACACACACCCAGCCCGTTGTCTGCCCCATGGAAAGGGGGAGAGTGGTGAGAGTAGGCAGGCAGCTGGGCTGGGGCTGCTCAGTTCTCATTGCCTGCCTCTACTGGAGGGAGCCTTTCCTTAGGGAGGGGGAGGGTAGAAAGCTTGCCCCCCCGCCCGCCGCTCTCTGCCCCCAGGGCCGGCCCCAGGCACGGGGACTCCATTCATCACCTGCCCCTCTGTCTTGTAGCACTGCAGCAGCAGCAGCTGGGACAACCGATGGGACTGGTAGATAAAACTGTTTGTTTACAAACAGCTCCTGCCCATGTGCTGATCAGAAGGTTGCTACCTTGTAAAGAATTTTCTTCGAGATGGCACCTAACATTCTCATAACTGGATTGTGCACACTCACCCTATTCAACTAATAGCCACATGATGGTCTCGAGCTCCTGTAGCATAAAAAGTGCTCCCCCCCTCAGAATGACAGTTCCTTCCAACCCTTTCTAGAAATATAAGGAAACAATTCCATGCAAGGCTGGAAGGGTGGGTGTTGTGAGAATGTTGGGAGCCATCTCAAAGAACCTTATTTACAAGGTAGCAACCTTCTGTTATTCTTCGAGTGACTCCTCACATGCTATTTTTACATGGCTCCGCCGGGTGGGGGAGGGGGTCCGTGGGCGCGCCAGTGCGTGGATGGGGCATGCACACAGCTGCACACGCATTCCCACTCACCAACCACTCATCCACACCCACATAGTAACCACCGTTTCCCCCGGTTGCACCGTGTATGGGGACAAGTGGGGGGGGTGAGTGGGGATGCGTGTTAGTCGGGCGCACACGATTAAAAATGAACGTGCAAGGAAGCTATAAATTTCAGTGCAGCCATAAGGTTCTGCTGGCCTTTGGGGCCCTACAGAAAGGCTTGGCACATGGCCCCTCAAACACTTGGGCCAGCCCTGCATGGCTATTACATTTATGGCTGCTAAGGAGTGTATTGTACACGAGTCCTGGTATTGTTTCATTACAGCTTGTTTAGGGTACAATCCAAGCAGAGCCATCTCTGATTTGAATGGAACTGGAAACAATGTCACACTTTCCATATATTCCCACACCATTCATCAAAACCTCCATATTTTATTACATGTCCACCAGCAATGAAAATAGGATCCTACTTCCCCACATCTACGGCAACAAAGACTCTGTTGTCCAGTTTCTGGGTTTTTGAATTGGGCTGGGGTCAGATCATATCTAAAGGTAAGTTTCACCTGGGATTCTCTGGCGTCCAATGATGCTGCACATTCATTAATGTCTTTTCAATTTGACCCTTACCAAATTTAATATTAAGGTCTTTTCCCCACCTTTTTATAACTCAGTTCTTTGTTGAACCACAGGGTTATGAGTACTCTTTAAATTCTACCTAACCATCCTCTGTTAGCTGCAGTTTCAAATAGCAATTTCTCTATGTTGTGGGGGCTTCTGCTGTATTCCCTGTAGTTGTGATGGCGTTTTCAATTGTACGTATTGAGATTTGCTTATTTTATTTTGTAATAGGGTTTCCAGTTTCTCCTGCTGAATAAATTTACCCTCTTCAAATATCTGCTGTGCTTTTTCGATATGCTTCTGATGAAGGTGTGTTTGGAGCTGCTCTGCTGTTTTCTGGTCGGTAAGTATTTTTAAATCTATAGGTGAATATGGAGATGCAATTATTGAGCCCTTAATTTTTTTATTTATTGCTTTCCAGTTCCTCCACACTTCCCAGCATGTGTGGTCCTTCCAAAGGGACCCTTCTATCTGGTCCGTGTCTAGAAGGCAGTTTTTAACATTGTTTAGTTTAAGGTTGGCTGCTTCCTGTTGGACTCATTTATATTGCTTAGAATTATGGTACCAGTATCTCAAAGCACTTAGTGCTGCTGCTTTTTATTATAATCTGAGATCTGGAAGATATAATCCTCCAGTCTCTTTGGTTCTCATCATATTTGCCTTTCTATCCTATGTTTTTTGTGACTCCAGACCACTTCAGAGAGCAGTTTATCTATCTGTGTAAAGAAAGATTCAGGTAAATGTATAGGCAATGCCATTATCAGGTATAATCGTTTTGGTAGAGCAATCATCTTGAATAAATAAATCTTTCCCATCCAGCTACAGGCCACGTCCCTCTATGAACCTGCTTCAATATTGATTTTCTGTAGTAGGCCTGGGAAATTTTCTTTATCAAGATTTTGAAGGTTTTTGGTTAATTGAACTACCAGATATTTTTGTTTTCCTTTTGTCTGTTAAGGGGACCATTTTTCTAAGTATTTGAATTTGACTTTCAT
The DNA here is from genome assembly GCA_003113815.1 of Sphenodon punctatus. Taxonomy (NCBI): domain Eukaryota; kingdom Metazoa; phylum Chordata; class Lepidosauria; order Sphenodontia; family Sphenodontidae; genus Sphenodon; species Sphenodon punctatus. The sequence continues at coordinate 238,460 of QEPC01001876.1, read as the reverse complement.
CTGTACCATATATAAATGCATGTGATTTTTCATAGTTGATTTTGTATCCAGAAATTAAGCTTAATTCATCGATCAATTCTATTAAGGTTAGGACCGAGGTTTTAGGTTTTGTTAAGTATACTATCATATCATCAGCAAATAGGGAGATTTTATGCTGTTTGATGCCCATGAGTACTCCTTTAATTGAGTCATCCTGTCTGATCCCACAGGCCAGCACTTCAAGGGCTAGATCAAATAACAATGGTGACAATGGGCAACCCTGTCTAGTCCCTCGGGTCAAGTTTATCGGAGATGAAAGGTGACTATTAATGACTATTCATGATTGCAGGGCCGCATAAATTTCCTGTACCCATCTAAGATAATTTACCCAAAATCCCACTGTTGTCATTATACGGAGTAGATACTGTGACTCCACCCGATCAAAGACTTTGTCCACGTCAGCCAAAACCACTACTGCTGAATGGCCTAATTTGCTATGGTGGTGCATGATGTTAACTGCCCTTCTGCACGGTGTCTGTTCCCAGACGCCCAGGGATGAACCCTGCCTGATATGGATGGATGATGTCCCCTGCAATTCCTACTAGTCAATTTCCTAGGCACTTTAGGAGTATCTTGTTATCAGTATTTAGCAGAGAAATTGGTCTGTAGTTTTTACAGTCTTCCACTGATCATTCTGTTCATGGAATGATGATTATTTTGGTTTCATAAAATGATGGTGGCATCCGTTTTCCCCTCAAAATGTGGTTGAAGGTATTTACTAAGGGGAGCCCCACCCCTCCTGCAAAAGTTTGGTAAAACTCGCTTGACAAGCCATCAAAGCCCACCGCTTTATTTTTTAGTGTGGCCTTGATTACCTCCATCACTTCCTCTATGTCTAGCAGGGCATTTAGAAAACTATTCTGAGCTGCATTTAACTTTGGGAATGTATAGTTCTTTAAAAATCTATCTATTCCTATTGTGCTTGGTTTAGTAGTAGTATATAAATTCAAATAAAAGTTGTAAAATTTCTCTTGTCTTTTTTTCCTGGGTCCGGATTCTAATGCCTTCTGTGTTTTTTTAGCTCAGCAATATGATGTTTGGGGGCTTTGGTTTGTGCTAGCCTGGCCAAAGTTTTATCTGATTTATTGTTTTTGTCGAAATAGTTGTACCTTATTATTTTTAATTTTCTGGTGGTTTTACCAATTTCCTCTGTGTTAATGCTTTCACTTAATTTCAATAGCTCTTTGTGCAATTTTGGGAGGGATTCTTCTTCAGTTTGGCCTCAGCTAACCCCTGAGCTTTTTTCAGGAGGGGCGGGTTATAAATTGATAAAATAAATAAATAAATCATAGAATCCCTTTAGCGTTTCTCTCTCTTTGTTTTTAGGATTGCTGCTTTTAAGGCTATTGTTTTCCCTCATATGACCGTTTTGGCCGCTTCCCATAATACTATTGGTGAGTTAACTGAACCGGTATTTATTTCAAACTAGTCTTCTTGTTAATCTTTTGTTGTTCTTTAAAGAATTTATTTTTGCAGAGGCCTCTGTCCATTTGCCAATGGAATTCTTTTGGGGTTATTCCTGTATCTTCTCAATTGAACTCTGCTATTATTCCATGGTGGTCTGAAAGAGCCTGTGGTGTTATACAAGCTCTTCTTCAGGCTCCTGAGTTCTTATGTGGAATTATGATGTGGTCAATTTTGGATAATACTTTATGTAGAATTGAGTAGAAAGTATAATCTCTGCTTTTAGGATTTAAAAATCTCTAAATATCTATTAATCCACTCTAAGAAATTATTATCCCTTAGGGGTGTATTCCCAGAGGGCGAAGGTTGGGATATATTATCCCTGTAACTGATATGGTATATTTTTATGCTTATTTTATGTATGCGTCAAGGAAATAGAAGGTAGTCAAATTAACTGGTTTTTGTTATGAGTATTTGTATGTATAAATCATATTGTGCAAAGTGAACCAAAATCCTTGTTTTATAGATTAGTTTGACTTAACTAGGGATCTTATATTGGGGGGTTATGAACTTTTAATTTAATTTAATTTAACTTGACTAGAGTATTTTTGATTTTATGATTATGTTGTTAGTTTGTTGGTTATGTATATGTGTTTGTTAAATGTTTTGTTGTGTGTTGGTTTGTTTGTTTGTTGTATTTGTAGCCATGGCGAAGGCCCGAGCTAATAAACTATATATATATATTAATCCACTCTCCACCAGCAACGCTTACATTTTTTTCTTGCCATTTTAAAAAAATGTTTTGAGGTCAAGTGGTCTCGCCACAATAATGGAGTGTTCAGGTCTCCCTGTATTATTAGCCTTTCTTTTGGGTGCAGCTTTATTTTAGGGAAATATTTTTGAAAGAACTGGAGGGCAGCTTCATTGGGGTTGTAGTTATTGATTAATGAGTTCTCCTGCCCATTGAGGTTTCCATTAACCATTAGGAATCTTCCCTATCTTTTATTGTCTCTTTGATGATGAAATTATCTGTTGCTATGATTCCTATCATAACTCCTGCCTGTTTGGTTGGTGCACAGGATAGTATCAATTCCCCAATTCTCCTATTTTTAAATCTAAATAGGTCTCTCTCCACCAGGTGTGTTTCCTGGAGGAAGAAAATATCACATTTTGTCTCCCAAATCAGGTTCTTTATTCTTTTATGCTTAACCAGTGTGTTTAGGCCCCTTACATTAAGAGTTAATGGTCTAATTTACCCTGTCATAGTGTGTTTTTGGGGGGGGGGGTTCCTGACCTGCAATTATCGAAGACCCAGGAGCCCATTCTCTCCGACCACATATCTGTGAATTTTGAGCTGTGTTGTCGCTTGTGTTGTGTTCTTCCCTTCCCTGCATTCACTTGGCTGGGTTCTGTCTTTTTAATAAAAAGAAATTCCACCAACTCTGTGTTGTCATCTGACTTTTTTGTCTTTCCTTTCCAGGGGTAATTTAAGACATGATGGGCCCAGAGGCCCGCCACGCTGAACCCTGGACCGGGATTGCTCTTAGATCCTGGACCAGGATCACTCTCAGATCCCAGTCCGTGATAAAGCCAGCTGTATTTCAGATGTCCTGGCTCCATCACTGTGGGGAATCGGGGAGGGGGCGGGGCTGCGTGGTATGATGTGTGGCCGCACAGCCCCACCCCGCATGCTCCCTTGTCCGACCGCCCAGGGGGAGACGGGCAGGTGTAGCGGCCAATGAAGCTGCTGTGCCCGATCCCGTACCGTGGTTTGGGGTGCGATTCCAAACCAGGGCCAGGTAACTGATATTACTTTTGCCCTTTCCGGATCGTGGCTAAGCTAACCATGGTTCTCAACCTCCGGCTGGCCAGAGGTCCAGAACCATGGTTAAGCTTGACCCCCGCCAGAGATTGACTGTGATGAACATGTGGCGGGGGTCAAACAGACCTTCACGAGAATGCCACCACCACAGGGGATCCACTGTGATCCACTGTGGTGAAAGGTGTTTTCTTAATGTCTGAAATTACCCTAAGATGACCATCCTTCCAGCTTATAAAACAATAACCTTAACAACTAAACCAAAACTAAAACATCCATCTTTCTATGGTTTGGTTCTGTTCTGTGGATTTACTGGTCACCCTCCCCCACTACTCCACTGTGAATTAAGTTCCCTAAGGCTATTTAATTTTATTTAATTTTATTTATTTTAAAAAGACTTGTAGCCCACCCATCTTGAGTTGTCACAGGCAGCTCTGGGCGGCTTATTCTGGGCATCTATGTGCTATCACCGAAGAATAACAGATCAAACAGAAAATATATACAATATCAAGTCTATTTGCATCTCTAACATCTGGGTATTCCCTTCTCTGAATGTTGAAAATTATTCTTTTTGTTAAAGACACATTTGTGTATCCATCTGGGCCATGGATAATCAATTCAAATCAATAAGGTGGAGTCAGACCCCTCAACAATGTTTTACTTGGAATCAAGGGGGGAGCTAGTTTGATCTTCATTCTCCCTCAGTTCCCCAATTCCTTTCCAAGCTGGGGTAATAATATTGATAGCATGATTTAATATTGTTAGATGCTAGTCCGTTGCTCCCCCCTAGTGGAATATGGTGGTTAGTGCAACTGGGATCTTAAAAGAGAGTTCCTCCCTTTTTCTAATCCTCCCTCCCCCCTTTTACCCTCCCCGTCTCTTCTCTGTATCTGTGGGGATGTGGGGGTTATGGGGTAGGTGAACGGGGCGTTCCGTAGGGGAACCGACAGGGGGGAGCGCACGCACTCACACTTGCAACTGGAAGCAGCAAGGCTATGTTCGGAAAACAAGCCCTCAGGGTGGAATAGGGCTACCAGGATGGTGAGTCTCCAGCCTGTCTCATCATCGGGCACCTGGGCAATCACAGGCCTTAATTGCTGCACTATGCTCACACACACAGGGGAGGAAAGGATGGGATGGGAGGAGTGAGGCAGGTGGGATGTGGGGGGGTGCAGAGGTCCCAGGGGGGGAAGGAGAGAGGACAGGGCTGTTGCTCCAGGGAGGAACCCAGGCAGCAGTGCTCCCCAGACACCAATGGAAGACGCACTTACCTCACAAATTCTTCTTGATGCAATCACTCACCCACGCACACACTACTCTCACTCCGCTCAGGCACACAAGGCTTCGGTCACAAGCTATAAGGTCCAAGGCACAGGGGCACAAGGGGGGGCCAGTCTCACAGGCACAAGGCTCCGATCACCAGCAATGCTGTCAACCCGGCAGCAGCCTTTTATTCCCCGCACCAGGGTGTTGCCGGAGTCGCGCTGATCAGCGCAACGGAGGGGGCGTGGTCACCGCCGGTGTTGCTTGGTTCTTGGCTCCACCCCCTGGGGCGTTGGAGTGCAGCGGGGGCGCGCTGCTTGGGAGCCTGACAGGCAAGAGCCTGTCCTGTGTGCGGTTTCTGTGTGCGGTAGGGGCTTCATGGCCGGGGCCTGCTGCAGGGACGTGCTGATGGTGTGGGGGATCCTGTTAGGGTGGAAGATGATGTTGGGGTATCGGGGCTGTGGGCCGCGGGCACCCGATTCCTTACAGTATTTTACATTACCAGTTGCTGAATCTTCTAGAGGGGGTAAGGAGGTCTCCCTCATTAGCCATGACCCGATGTCTTGTAATAAAAAAGGGTATTCATAGGAACCCTGCCCCCAGTCTTAACTTTTTGTCCTTTTCCTTGATTAAATGTAGGTCTTCAGTTTACAGTGTTGTTTGCCTCTTCTCTAACTTCTTCTGAGTATCTGGGGCTGTCGCTCATGAGGAAGATTTCAAGATCTTCAGGCTCACGGAAAAACTTTCTTTTGCCCAGCCACAGTGTAGACATTCTAGCAGGGAACTGCAGTTGTGGTTGTAGTCTCCTTTCATGAAGCACTGGGAAGAATTTTCCCCACTTTCATCTTTTAGCTACTGTGGCAGCTGAATAGTCAGAGAATATTCTAACTGTGCTGTTTTGAAATTCCAAATTTTGTTTCCTTCTGACAAGTCTTAGTATTCTTTCTTTATCTTGAAAGTCTAAAAATATATCAATAATGGTGTTGGAGCTCTCTCCCTCTTTGGGTCTTATCCTGGCTGTTCTGTGAGCCCTTTCTATTTTAACTTTATGGAGAACTGGCTCTTTTGGAAAAAGGGCTTTCAGCGCTTCCCAGATCAGTTCTCTGAGTCCTTTCTTTTCCAGGCCTTCTCTCAGACCTGTAAATCTCAAATTAGATCTCCTGGTCCGGTTTTCTAGGTCCTCAGTTTTATCTAGAAGGAATTCTATAGTCTCTTTAATTCTTTTCCTTTGGTCTTGGTTTTTTTTGGACCTTCTAAGGAATGGTCCTCCATGTTTGTAATTCTATTCTCAGCGGTATCCATTCTCTTGGAAAGACCCTCCAACTTTTTATTATTAATTTTGTTACCATTTGTAGTTTGTTCACCTCCTCTGACAGCTTTTCTCTGACTTGTGCTGCAACTGCCAGGTCTTTCCTGAGTACTGTCATCAATGCAGATATTTCTCTGTCCGTGCTTGCTTCTTCCCCTGAATCAGTCTGATAGGTGGCGTCTGCCATTTTGGATGCTTCTGGCACGGTTGCAGCCAGAAGGCCTGCCCTAGTTTGGGGCTGATAGTAGTGCTCTAGGGTGTTTTGTTTTTGTTTTATTTTTTCTTCTTTTATTTGCCCCTCCAGTCATCAAGTGGTTATTGTTGTCTGAGCTGCACCGCCATATCGGCTGTTTGAGCGGCTTTGTCAGGTTGTGGGGATGGAGCTCAGCTTCTCCACAGCTTCTACAGCACGCGCTGTTGCGAGAGGTGAAGAATGAACCCCGAAAAGGACAGCCTGCCCCCCCATGGTCGGAAAGGACATAAGGAACATGAGTCATTGGACATCGGAAAAGCCTGAGTGATGCCATGGTTGAGCAACAAAGTAGCCTAATGTTCTTTCATACTAAACTAGCCTGCCTTTGGAAAAGGTGATGGAGGAGGCTCTGAGTAAATATTGGGGCAGTTAAAATAAGGCCTCCTTCCTGTTTAAAGAAATCACTGGTGAATGGAATCTAGATTTGCAACAACTCCAAAGGCATGGACAATTAGAAGCGCCCAATGTTTTAGCACCCCCACACCTGATCAGTGGGAATTTCCCACCAGCACCAGACTCCTCATGATTCTCTTCCATCCCCAGACTGATTAGAAATCTCCCCATTTATGCCCTGATGTGTCCTTTGTCTCCACGGCCCCAGTTTGTTTACCCTTTGCCTCTTCCCTTTTGTGTAACTAGACACACTGGCACCTCTTTTCCATTGCACCTATTGGCATTCTTGGCCCCTCTGCCCCTGTGGGAATGTTCCGTTTCTCAGACCTAAACCCACCCAGGAAATCTCTCACATCTTCCCATCTCACCTATTGTAGTATACTTAAGCTAATCCCAAATCTTTTGTCCCCAAAAATATAACCACTCCTGGCTCCCCTTCTGAAACTGAGAAAACTTTGGAAGCAAACACATGCAGGTCTCTCCGTGCGTGTCTAGATCTTAAGGGGTCTCCCAGACTTTGGTCTGTCCCTCTCCTGCATCCCTGAACTTCGCTGGATCCGTGGGGTTGCCTGTCCCCCCTGCAACAGGCAAAGAGAGGTAGTCACTGATCCTGGTTCCCCTTCTACAATCTTCTTTCTCTTTTAGCCTTCTCTCTGTCTCTCTCTCTCTCTCTTCCCATATTACTTTCATTTTCCCAGGCGCCGCTTGTGTTTCCCTCTGAAAATTGCCAGCCAGACCGGAAACTGTGTTAGCCAATTGTGTGGGGTTTTTTTTTATACCTCCCATTACTGTTAAATAAATTTTCCCTTTTATTAAGCATTTTGTCTCCCTCTTTTCCCTTTTACTATTCTTTTGGGGAGGGTACATAACCTGACTGTAGCACACATCTGACCTCAGACTATTTCGGGAGACACGCGGGGACCCCTAGTCCAACCAATTCAGCTAATTCCCTTAAATTTAAGAGTCAGGTGGGTATTGGGGCACCAATCCTCCAATATTCACGAGTGGGAGTGGGGTCTCCTGTTAACAGTGCATGCTCAGAACCCCCAAGTTGCTTTAATTTTATTGATAATCACTACAATAATTTTTCTTCTTTCTTGCTAAATGTTGAAGAATATTTGTAAGCATATGCGAAGTGCCCTGCACATTCACTCAACATACATAACTGTATGTGCAAACAATAACTTACCAAACACCATTGACCACCTTCCCTGTCCTGTGTTCACAGGCCATCGCCATTGAATCTATAATATGTAATTTGTCAGTCCTAGTGCAGTTCAGATTATTTCAAATAACTTGCTGGAAGGATCAAAAGAACGAACCTGCTAGTGTGTGTTTCCTTATTTTCAACCTTTAAATAGTAATATTTTTACCAGCATAGAAGTTGCACTGGCCTAAAGTACAAACAATGCTATATTAAGTCCAGAACCGAGTGAAATAAAAATCTGATAATTTGTGACCTATCAGGATTAGAAATGTACCAGTGGCAGATACACTGCTTGTGCTATATACATTAATTATTATTAATTATTATTATTATTATTATTAATAATAATAATAATAATAATATTTAATAATAATAAGTGGGATTCTTAAACCATTAGAAAGAGTCCTGTTTCATTATGGGATCCACAGCTGCTCTTTTTTACACAGAAGTGATCCCATGTTAGATGACCTTGAGATTATGAACTTCCATGTTAAAAATAACTATTTTAGAGGCTTATAACTGTTACATAGCACACTGTTTATATATTACTCTGCTTGCAAAGCCGTTTGCCTTAGTTTCTGTAAGTCTCATACGTTTGAGATGAGAAAGACAGTAGGAGGAAACTGAAAACAATCTTAACTTAGGCCCTTTTCACATGGGGTGGGGGGATAGTTGTACACCCATGGTGGGTGGAGGTGGGTGTGTAGCCATTTCCATGGGCACATACCCATCTCCACCCACCTCCACGCACAGAGCATCATCGGGCATTGGAGCCCGTTGCTCTGTGCATGGATGATGGGTGGAGGTGGGTGGAGATAAGGAACGTGCACGCTTCTCCACCCACCACTGACACCATTCCATTGGTCACACCCACACACCCACACTGTGGGCGGCGTTCACATGGGTATCCCCCACCCGCATACGTGTGCGGTGGGGGGAGGACACACATGTGAAAAGGGCCTGTAACTTCATGGGGCATTCTAAACAACCTACAAAAATAAAGGAAAAATATGATATTCAAGACTGGAATCTGGCCAACAAACTGTAGTTAATTCTTACAAAAAGTGTTGTGGAATATGTATCAGCAACAGATAGCTTAATATCTAAAATTCAGCATCATTAGCAATAGCGTCCAGTAACTCATTTGTTTATTTATGACTCTCAGGAATGAGATATAACTTTTCAAATCACCAATACCAGATTCTGTAGTCCTCAGAGTTTCTATTCTGTGTCTCAGGTCCCATAGACTTGAATAGTGTAGGCTTGTGCCCCACGTCTCATACAAGTATTGACTCATTTCAGCTCTGCAGAGTTTAAGAGACTGTACAACTGTATAGCCCTAGACACAGAAAAGACAGAAGGGTGGGGGATCATCATGGATTGTAATGCAAAGCTGTTCATTTGTAAAATGGGCACATGTAAACATATGCAATTTGTGTTTTCCCTCAGCCATTACTATATGCTTCCTGTATTTCCCATCCTCAGACTTCAACTATCATGAATCATCATGTCTGAAAAGAAACCCTGCAGAAAATTGGCTTAAATATCCCAAATGTTCTGGTTCTTTATATTTGCCTTCTCTTCTCTAAACTTAGTATACACAGCATACATAATACCACAGTTGCGGTATTATGTATGCTGGGTCCCCTGCGTGGGAGAGGATCCCCAGCAAATGTGTTTATTGATTGATTGTTGTTCGCCGCCTCGAGTCTTTGGAAAGAGGCAGAATATAAATAAACTATGAAATGAAATGAAAATGAACATGAGTTCATAATTTCAACCTTCATAGCCAAAGAGAGAATGGGGGATTCAGTCCCAGCATCAAAGGGAGGAAAGGTTGTGGTCTAAGTGGGAAGACTAGGGGACGAATGGTATGGTGATTTCCCCCAGGTGAGAGATGGAGGAGTGGGAGACAATGGGAGTAGGAAGAGAGGGTTTGGCGGTCAGCTCTAGACCCACAATGGCCACTTTTACACAAATGCCACCCACACTCAAACAGCTGGAAACACACATCAGATGGGTGGGAGAGCATCCATGTAAACATCCACGGGTGGGAGGGGGTGCATGCATGACCCACCCACCAACACCCACGGAGCAGCTGGGAGGGAGCTGGCACCCTCCGTGGGTGGAGGTGGGTGGAGATGGGTGTTCAACACCTGAGCATCCATGTAAAAGTCAAAACACCCACACGGAATGGACCGGTGGAGCCCCACTGCGCTGGCGCCACAGGGCACACACGCACCGCCACGCAGACATGCCCACAGGGTGGGGGGATGGCGGACGTCTGGCCCAAGAGCCCATAAAGGAGGGAGGAACCACGGCACAAGCACGTGAGCTCCCACGATGGTGAACAGGAAGGCCCACGAGAAGGCAATGGAAGCCAACGCCACCCCATGTGGGGGAAGGGGCTGGGTGAGCACAGGGACCCAGGGGTGCTCAGGGGGGAGAAGCCCCGGCAAGGCAGTTATGGGGGGATGCACCCCAGGCAGAAGGCACAAGGGTGGGGGTAATGGACTGCTGGCAGTGGGGGAGCGGGGGGGAACAGGGGGAAAGCACCAGGAAGTAACATGGCACACATGTCCCAGCACAGGGCAGAGGTTCTGCATTGACGGCCACCCTGGTTGATGAACCCCAGCCCAGCACCTCCCAAGGGCATGGCCCAAGAAGCAGCAGCGAGAGCGATGTGAGCATGAGGGCACAACACCCCCCCCGGGAGGGAAGGACCGTACCCCAGGCCCGACCACTGGGCCCGAGGACACAGAGCAGGGGCCAGCAGCATAACCCGGTCCCCTGTCCCCACGCAGGACAGCTCCCAGACAATGGAGCACCACACCACTGGGATGACGGCCGAGGAGGGCCTCCCAGACAGTCAGGTGAGCAAAAGGTAACCCCAGAGGGGAGAGGGGGGGCAGGCCCCACGGGTGGGCAGAGGGGGGGCAGCAGGATCCATAGTAACTGCTATTGTGCTACCCCCAACAGGACACGACGACCACCATGGCGACCACATCCACAGGGCGGGCCCCATGCGGCCAAGCCATTCAGCCCCCCCCATGGGTCCCAAAAGGGGGAACCCTGGTCCAGGTAGGAGGTCAGGGACTTTATACATGTATTGGGGTCTGAGAGGGTCCAGCATGACCTGGTGTGAAGCTACAAGACCAGACAGGTCTATGAAGCCATCGCCCAGGAGATGCAGCAGTAGGGGTACAGTAGGAATGTAACACAATGCATGAAGCAGGCGAAGGACTTGAGGTCCAGATATGTACATATCTGGGACAATAATCTCAAATCCAGTCGGGCCATGTGCACAGCCGAGTTCCAGGAGGAACTGGACAAGTTCCTCTGCATGGACGGGGAGATTGTGGCCTCCCACACACACGGCAGTGCCTTCACCAGGGGAAGGGCCAACCCCCAACCCCCTCTGAAAGACCCCACAGAGCAAGGGGGGAGGGTGCCCCTGGTGAGGCTGGCCACGAAGCGGGAGGGGACAGCTCCATCCCACAGGGGGAGGAGGTGCCCCGGGAATCCAAGTTCCGGACCACCACACTCAGTGCATGCCCACAAGACCCACAGACCATCTGCCACAGGGACAGGGGGCGCGCGCGAGCATGCGGAGACCCGGAACGGCCCCCAGGAGACAGAGGAACAGGATCCAGGTATGACTGCCCCAGCGGGGTGGGGGGTGGGGTGGGGGTGTGACTGGCCTAGACAGAGCTGCTGCGGCCAGGGCCGGGGGCCGGCAAACAGTAATGGTACCCCCTCCCATTGTAGCTCAAGCCAGCCTGGAGGTGCATGAGGTGAAGGTCGTGGAGGAGAAGGAGGACGAGGGGGGCCAGGCAGCACCACCACCACCAGGTGGGCTACCCTCCACGGCAGGGATCATGGGCCATGGAGGGCCTGGGGGGTGGAGATACGTGGGGGAGCCACCCAGGGGCAAGCAACCACAAGCAGCAGGGCCCAACAGGGGTGGGGTGGTGGGTGCAGGTGGGAGAGGCTGGTGGACTCACAGCAGCCCCCACAGAACACATGATGGACCCAGGCCCAACCTGCAGCGATCTTCAGCCAGGGGGGTGATCCCACAAGAGGCCAGGGCAGGGGGGTCCAGAAGGGGAGGGCAGAGGGGAGCAGCCACAATACGGTGGCTGCCCCACCAGGCATCCCAGGACATGGGGTAGCAGGCAGCGGAGCACACTGGCTGGGTGCACTAACGTTCTGTCCAACCTCCAGTTCACAGATCAGACACCCGCTTGCACGAGGGGAGCAGCTGCCGGCAGCGTGGAGCAGAACTGGGAGATGCAGGCCAGGAACTGGTGCCGGAGGGAGGACCTCAGCAGGGAGCTGCTGGCAGAATCACAGCAGTTAGCCGAGGTGCACTCCTGTGAGCTCGTGCTCACCAAGGAGCTCATCAGAGGGGAGAGGGAAAGGGACCAGAAGATCCTGGCTGCCATGATGGCCCGGTCCTGCACCGAGCACCTCTGGGACAGGCGCCAGACTGCCGCCCTCCAAGGTGAGCAGCGACGCGTCTGTGACATGCTGGAGGGTCAGGTTGCACGACTCATGGACCTCATGGGGGAGGCCATGGAGGCCCTGTGGAGTGACCCCCAGCGCGATAGGCCATGCCATGCTGCGGAAGGAGGGTTGGCAGATAACCTACACCATGGCGGTTTCCCACTGGTGTCAGTGCCCCCCCTGCACCTTGGCCACCCGTGGTTCCCCCCAGCAGCAACCCTATCCGGGCCTGGTCCAGGGGGTCCCCCTCCCACATATGGGGTGCCCGGACCTGCTTGCGGGGCCACCCGTCCAGCCTTCACCCCCGTGGTTCTCCCCTCACTGCCACCCTGACCCCTCCACTGGGAGGTGACGCCACCACCTCAAGACCATGCACCCCAGGTCGAGCAACCACGCATGGTGGCCGCTCCACCCCCACAGGTAAGGCCACAGCACCCCGGGCCCCCGGGGGTTGTGGGGTGCAACACCAGGGGGGGCAATGGGAAACTGGGGAACTGCATGAGGCAGGACCGTGGTAGGGAACACATTGTGGAACCCTCCCTGTGCACACGTGGTACACGGGAGGGGGAGCGACAGCCATTGCCATGCGCATGTGTACGGTGCCAAGTACGTGACTGGGCAGGTGCCGTGGCCTTACCTGTGGGGTAAGGGTGGACCGTCCCGAGGGGGGAACTTTCAGGGAGTGCCCTACGGCATATGCCTTGCTCGTGTGGGGAGGAGGGGGCTAACCAGACCCCTATGGGGCACCCAAGTACCAGTGCACCAACAAGGGACAGAGGTGGGTGCACACGGTGATCCCTTAACCCATGCTTGCTCTTCCAAGCAGGGACCAACAGCAGAGGCCGGTGTGGAGCAGCCAGTGGATGACAGGGAGGCTGGACCATCAGCCCGGAGAGCCCTGCGATCAGCTTCGGCCAGGGCACGCTGACCAGCAAGCCCCAGGGGTGCACCAAGAGGGGGAGAGGCCTCCCCAGACGTTGACCCCCCCTTCCATTGTACATGTCCCCCCCAATAAATGTGTTGTACCTATACCTTGCTGTCGCTTCCTCTGTCCGGGGGCATGGGGGATGCGACATGCAGGGGGGCACCGGCAGGTTGGGGGCTCTGTGAACTCCCTGGTCAGCTGGTGGGGCTGGAGACTAGACCAAAGATGCCTCATGCATTTGAGGTGGCAGGAACAGGTGTGCACTGGACCGGCTCATGCGACCCGGTTTGTGTTGGCCGGCGGGCATGTTCGGGGTCAGCGCAACCTGTGACCGACAATGAGGAGAGGGTGCTCACCGCTGGGCAACCCATGGGATCTGTTCCCTGGACCCATTAGGCCACACATGGAATGGAGGGCTGCATGCAGGTAATGGGTAGGACCCTGCAGTTTGGAAGGGGGTCCCAGGACTACAGACATGGGTGTGGGTCCAGCACTGGCCGGTGGTCGTCTGCCCGGGCAACAATGCGGTGGCAGATGCCAGTCCTGTTCTCCTCGGAGCTGCATGGGGCTGTCCCTCCCTGGGCACATTGGTATGGGGCACTAGCCTGGCCCAGGGCACCGGTGCAGGGATGCCACAGAATCCAGCAGGGCACGGCGTTGGACAGACACCCACCTCGCCCATCGCATGAGCGCTGCCCTCCTGAGATTTTCTGCCCTCCGCCGCTGTGCCCCTAGGAGGGCGGACCGCTGACCCTGCAGGCGGAGCATGGTAATCTGTCAGACCAACATGCGCAGCAGCAGGAGGCCCGCACCCAGGAGGTGCAGAAGCATGGCCCTGGGCAGTGGGTCCTCATCCCCCAGCAGCATATTTCTGCTGCTTCCCACTCCCTGCCACACACCCCTGGCACATGCCGTGAGCACGGTGCACTCCGCTGTCATGCTGGTGTCCATGGCCAACTCTCCCCTGGTGTCGCGGGAGCTCCTCCGTGTGCACCCAGGCCAGGATCACCGTTCTCTGTGTGCTGCACAGTCCCATGCTATAGTCCCTCCACCCCACGCCCGCAGCATGTCCCTGATGTACTGTGTAGGTCCGTGGGGGCCAGGCAGTGGTTGGTGCTGCACAGGGGGTGTGCTGGGGCTGCAAGTAGGTGCCAGGTCCGAATGAGCATCCCCGCGAGTGGGCTGCCCACATGGCCGCCAGGAGGGATGGGACCGCATGCACCCCTGGGTACCCTTGCCTCCGCAACCACACTGGCGTCCCCCCAGCCTGGGTCCACCTTTGCAAGCTGCAGCAGTTCCTGCTGTGGATGTAGTGCCTGGCTTGGTTCCACGCCCTGGCGCAGTGCCCTGACTGTGACCCCCTTTCTTATCTTGGCAGCTGTGCTGCATCCCTGCTGTCTTGTGCTTGGGTTGTGGAGCCATGTCCACTGCAGGCCTACCTATCTCTGACATGCAAGGCCATCTGTGTGGGAGGTTATCCACTCGGTGTGTGCTTGTCCCAGTTAAGGCATCCCTCCGTCTCCTGCCTGTTGCTTTCCCAGAGCGAATCCCACTACTGCCATGGCCAGCCATTATGTGGGGCCCTCAGCTGGGGATGTCGGGGAGGGGTGGTCTCCCTGTGCGAACATGCTGTTGGGAGCCCTTTGGCTGAGCCCTGATGTGCAGCTGTTGGTGGGCAACCCCCAGTCATCGGGGGATAGCTTCCGGCTCCTGTTGTGGTACATGTGAATGATGGGTCACCAGGTCGGGGCCCCGGCATGCCAGGCCCGTTCCCTCGAGCTTGCCTTTGCCCCCCCTTTGTCAACCTCCTTGGGGGCACCTGTCCGCCGTTGTGGTGCCATGGACTGCTGAGACGGAAACAGAGGCTCGCCTGCTGATGGAGCTACCCGGGTACAGCCTCAGCTTGCTGTCCGGGGCCCCCTCTGTTGCTGCCCAGTACACCGGTAGCCTCCTGAATGTGCACGGCATCCCGCGTGCACCCTCGGACGTGGGGGCCCTCCTGTGGGACCTGGACTTGATGTCCCCAGAGGTTGGTGGCCCGCTCCGGCCCGGGGACCCCACTGCTGCAGAGCTTGCCACCCTTCGATTGGTGAGGGACCTTCCAGCTGCATGGGCTGCAGCTGTAGGTGTGGATCCACTCCTTCTGCGCTACCTGGTGGATGCTCATAACGTGCACCTGAGGCTTCCGAAGGGGCCTGTTCCCCTGGGAGGGTCTGGCACCGGGTTCGCCGCCCTGGGAGCGCTCACTGGACCGTCCATGAACAGCCCCTCACTGCCACCCACTCACTGCCACCCAAGTGCACGGGACTGTGCATAGCCCTCCCCCCATGCCTCCAAGTGGGCTGTGTGCTGCTGTCTACTTCACTGCTGCCTGCTGCCTGGAGTCCCTGGACCCCATTGCCCCCTCTGTGTGACCGCTGCCCCTTCCTGCTGAGGCTGCTCAGGTGCTCTCACCCGCCTTGCGCGGGCACTCCTGTGACTTCCTGTTGTGCCTCTCCTGCCCGGCCACGGGTGCCCCAGCACCCCCCTCCTCTTCCTCTCTGTGCTTGGGGACCCGCTTTCCCCGGCACCAATAAAGGAATGCTGTTCTGTGATGTCATGTCCTGCCTTGATTCTGTTGTTGCTGTGGCGGCTGGGTGCCCCTTCCCCTTTGGCGGACCTCCTGTCCCCAACCCTGTGGTTGTGTGCAGGGGGTGTGCTTGGTGTTTACTGGGGAGCTCCAGGCCTGTGGGGTGGGCACCACCTCTGAGGTGTGCATTTCCCTGGCTGTCTCCCTGCTGAATGCTGCTGCCTGGGGTTGCTCCTGGGGTGGTATAGGCAGTGGTCGGTCCTCCAGGCACCCCCTGGCCTCGCCTGTGTATTGGTGTGGCCATGCCTCTCCCCTCCACTCCCCTCTGCTGTCACCCCCTGTTGGTGCAGGCCATCTGTGGTGGTGGCAATGGACAGGCGGTGGCAGCATGGGTGCTGGGAGGCTGAGCATGAGTAGGGGTCGCTGTGGACCTGGCCCATGGCCCAACCAATCCCCCTTCATGCAGGGGCCAGGGTGCTCCTCAGGGGGGTGACTGCCCGCATGTAGGGTGTACCCCTGGTGCTGTTGCTGACCCCGACCCTCACAGGGCCCGTTGGTGCGTGCTTTCTCCATTGCCCTGTCCCTTCTCTCCTGCAATTACTGTAGTCATGCTGCTGGCAATCCTGCACCTGGGAGGGATGGTCCTGCAGCTGGAGTGGGCGGTGTGGGACATGCAGGCAGTGGGGCAGCTCTTCGATGGCATCCGTGAGTGTGCTGCCTGTTTTCTGGGCCCTGTGTCTGTGTCCCTCCGGGGGGTGGGTTCTGTTCATTGGCTGCCAGGGCCCGATCTGATGGCTGTATCCACTCCCTCTGTCCCCTTCAGTGCAAGCCATGATTGTGGAGCGGACCTGGGAGCAGGGGGAGTTGCTGGAGCTCCTCCTGCTCATCCTGGAGCAGCTGCACGGGCTGGCCCATGCACAGGCTGAGCGCTGGCGCCGGGCACGGGGTTGCTGGCTATACTGAGTGGGGTACTGTCATGGGCCTGCCTCTGCTGGTGTTGTTCCCCCCCTTCTGTTGCCCCATCCCCCTCCCTGCACTGTGGTTGTTGCCCTCTGTTGTTGGTTCCCCGTGTTAATAAAGGCTTGTGTGTTCCTTTCCTGGTGTGTCTGTGTTGTGCTTTTCTGTGACCTCTCCCCTTGTGCGGGTGCCTCTGCAGGGCATGTGGGGGTGTTGCCTGTGTTGTGCGGGTGCCTTCCCCCCTCTTTACCTCCCCAGGACTGTGTTCCCATCCCTATGTGCTTCTGTTTCCTGCAGTGTGTGTGCAGCTCTGCTGTGGGTGTGCGTTGGGGATGGGGGGGGGTCTGGCACCAGGCGGTCTGGGCTCTGTGCCGTGGCTATGTGGGGCCAGCTCCTTTGTAGCAGCTGTTATCCCATCTCTCTCCCACCCGCGCGGATTCTGGCACCTGGGGGCCGGGGCCACGTTGCACAGCTTCGTTTGCCCTCAGTCAGTCATGTTGTGCTATCGCTGTGCTGGGCGGGGCTTCCCCGCCGTTCCAGGCCGTCCGTGTACTTCCATGGGTGTTTGCCGGGTGTTTCCCGGGATGGGTGTTTGGGCACTGGGTGTTTGCGGGTCCCTCCCCTTTCCTTCCCACAACCCCCCGCGGCGCTGTCCATGTAAATGTCTCCCTTCTCGGCACCACCGGGTGTTCGCTGGGTGTGCTCACCCACCCATCCACACCAATCTCCACCCACATCCCTGGGGAACAGCCTGCCCAACCAGGCCACAGTGGGCTATCATATCTGGTACCTTGCTGTTCCTGGCCTGGTCCAGAGTGGCCACCATAATGGGCAACCATCGCAGTCATCATTGGTCGCCATGGCTGCCTGTCATGGGGGACAGGCCACTGGGCACAGAAGCTCCTCCTCCCCCCCCATCCTGGGTCCAGTCACGTGAACATTTGTTCCAAGGCTAGACTCAGTCCTGGCTGGGTTCAAAGTGGTTTCCTGGTCAGGATCGTGGCATGATGGCAGCACTCCGCTATCATGTATGTCTCCACTGTTGGTGAAAAATGGAGGAGTGGACTGTATGGGATGGTTGGGCTGGGAGGGAAGAGTGAGGAGACTCCCTCAGGTGAGAAATGGATGGGTGAGAGTATGTGGGATGGGATTTATGGATAACTGCAGTTTTATATATTTATGATATACTCATATTTTATTAATATGTTGTATTGACTTGTTGTAAGCTGTCCTGGACCAGAGAGATAGGGCAGAATATAAATTCAAAATGTATACATGTACACTCCCACACCATCAAGATTTTTACAATGCTACATTCTCAAAATTTAAACCAAAAGTCTATTTTTAACTGTCACCCTATTCCAATGTCCAAAGTCTATATTCCAAAATTATTTTCCATGTCAGTTTAAACACTTTTTCCTTAGTAGCCATTCCCCCTTCTAGGTACTTTATAACATGAAAAACCTGAGCACTGATACGACCAAAATAAGACTACTTCCCACGTGTACCAAACCCACACAGACAACTCTTCTCTCGTATCTTTAGTTAATCTTATTAACTCTAAAACTAATTTTTAACTATTCTCGCTAATTTAAGTACCTTTAAACTTTAATATTTAACCAGGGATACATGTTCACTGGATTTTACCCATTGCCACTAGCAAGGTAAACGCAGTGAACATAGGTCTGTGCATTTTCACCTATTATTGTGTTTAATCTATTTAGTAGTAATATATGCTATCAGCTCTATATGTTTATTTTCACCCCTTCCATTGCCATTGACATTGACCTAATTTTCTTCTCTCCTTTTCACATTTCCTTATGCTTCTAATATATTTGATCATTGTCTCCACCTGTTCATTAACCGGCTTTCATTGGAGTCTCCGCACAATACAAACTTTAATGTGTTATTCCACATATAGAGAAGCAGTAGTGTGGAGCTGGAAATGGTAATATGCATACACACATCAGTATGAAAAGTATTAAATATGTACACCTTTAACTAATGCAATCACTGGCATAAAAATTAATAGCTTGCACTTGTTGCTATAATTTTGTCATAATTGTTTCAGCATATCAAATTAATCAATTTCAGAAGTCCCTTTTATGAAGATACAAGTAAACATTTTATGTAGAGTAATCTCAGTCATCAAAACAGACATGTTGAATCAGGATGTAAACAAATTATATGTGATGTTCCCAATGCAGCAGCAGATTGATGAATGAGTCTTTCAGCTTTGTCAAAAAAGAAAAGAAAAAAGTGTAGTTTAAAAACTACAAAAGGTTATTTTAGTAAATCAGCATTATCATAGACATGTATATCAGTGGTGACGATCTCCCCTCTGTGGCATTGTGCCTGTTGATGAAATGCATTACTAAAAACGCTGACAGATGTGACAAAAAATATTTGTGCCTTCAACAAATACATTACTCTCAACAGGAAACAGAAAAATAAACCTGCAAAGCACAGTAAATAAACTGAAACTGAAAGCATTATTATATTGTCACCTCTAATTCCAGTAGCCCAGCTGTGCCTTAATGACTTTAGTCCATCCAGCTAAAATACTTTTAGTAAAAAAAATAAATACTATGGGTGAAAACAAACAAGACAATACCCCACATTAGCACCTACCAGGTGGGTGTCCGCCTGTCCGTCTCTAAGGTGTTCACCAGATGTTTTCCTGCACCCCCTACAGTCCCCACTCATAGCGTTGTCCAAGGACATTACGGGCCCACTGTGCATGCCCACACATCTGCCTCCCATCTATTAGTTTTGTCTGCAGCCTCACCCACATCCAGGTCTGCCAGCATTATAGAGTTGCGCCTAGCATGGCTGCAGCTGTGGCTGCAAGAAGAGAGAGAGGAGAGTGAAGAGAAAACTTTCTCCTCTTGCAGCACCAGCCAACCATGCGAGCGCTGGTTTTGATGGAAAGGAGGGTCATGGCCAGGGAAGAAGCCTTCTCTGGCTGTGACAGCCGCCAGCCCCACCCCATTTTCATCTGAGCCAGGGTTGGAGAAAGAGAAAGCATGGAGCCACCAAGACATGAAATGTGTGCAGGGGGATGCCTGTTTATTAGCACTACATGCTAAAAAAATGTGGGTGGGGGCTGCTCTGCATCGACCAAATATGGACTCCATTAGAGGCTATTGTTATATTTATAAACACCCTAAGATCAGGGGCCTGTGTTGTTCACAGTGAATACGGGATCCTAAGATATTTTAAAAACCAAACAAACAAAACAACGATGCACACATACTTACACTTTGAAGAGCATAGACTAGAGTTTTTTAGTCTGCTCCTGTTGGTCTCAGTTCAGTTCAGTTCAGGAGCCTTCCCAGTCTAAGACTCAAGCTGCTTTCAGACCTCCCCCCTCCCCCCCCCCCATATTCTGGCTGCAGGAGGGAATGCACAGACAGGATATGCGCTGGGATCGGCCGGTCTGAAAGCCCCCCTGCGCGGCTTTTCCAGAAGACACAAACAGGGATGCAGAGCTTTATTTACTGCTCTGCATCCCTGTGCATGTCTGCTGGCAAAGCCGCATGGGCGGGTGTGGGGTGGGGCTTTCAGATCGGCCAATCCCTGCACATATCCTGGCTTCGCACTCTCTCCCGCAGCCAGAATATGCATGGGGGGGGAGAAGGTTTGAAAGTAGCCTCAGACTCAGGCAAAGAGCCATGTGGCCAGGAGGTCCTGCCTGCTTGTAGCACCGTGACATCACATCAGGCCAGAGCTCAAAAGAGCCTACCTGCATTTCAGTTTGCCTAGGACCAGGTTCGGTTTGAATTTTTCAGCCAGAGCAGGGCTCCAATATAAATATTTAATTTGAAATGTCCTAGCTATATTTGGGTCTGTAATGTGACACCCTAAGTTGTTTCAGGTTGCAATCCTCTTTGGGAGCAGGTCCAGTGGCATGTGCTTGGAATGGATTAATTTGAGAAAGGGCTAGGAAACCAATTAAAGCTGGCTGAATGCTCCCATTGGGGCAGGGAAACAAGATACAAGCCAGATGAAAAGCAACAGCCATAAAATCCAGAGCCTGGGAGCTCCAAATAGGTCTTCAAGGGGGATGTTTGACTCATGAGCACCCCAATGTCATGGGGCAGAAGCTCACCTCAGGACCCTGACCAATAGGCATGCAACAATGCCTAAAGCTATACTTGTTTCCAGTCCCCTATCCCTTTGACCTTCCCTGACTTAGCAACTTTCAGACCTCCCCCCATCCCTGCACATATTCTGGCTGTGGGAGGGAATGCTCAGCCAGGATATGTGTAGGGTGCCGCCGGTCTGAAAGACACCCCTCACTGTGCATGCGCAGGGCTTTGTCAGTAAACACCCACAACAATACAGAGCAGGATTTCCTGCTCTGTATCGCTGCGAGTGTTTGCAGGCAAAGTCACGCAGAGAGGTTCAGACCAGTGGCACCCCACACATATCCTGGCTGCGCATTCCCTCCTGCAGCCAAAATATGCGGGAGGGAGGGAGGGAGGGGAAGGTCTGAAAGTGTATGTTCTTGTCCTTGCCTCCTGCTGCCCTTCCTGTCTTGTCTCCCAGCCCTTATTCTTACTCCCTTCATCCCAAATCCTGGATGTCCTTCACCACATGATCCTTACACAATTACTGTACTACTACTACTATTTATCATTTTTATTGCATACTACTAGTAACGGGAAAGCACTGCAGGTAGCGGGCATGGCCTGCCCCCAAAGGCGCACACACTCACATTCCAGCCAGCAGCAAGAGGTCCTGGAGACCGGGAGAGAGCTGCCCTCAATTTGGAGACAGTGACGTGAGGTGAGGAGGGGAGCCAGCAGCAGGGAGGGTGGGGATTGGAGCTTGGCAGCAGGCAACAGCATGAAATTAACCAGAGAATGACTAATCCCAGAGGGGGGAAAAACCAAACAGCTGGTGACAGGGCAAGTTTCTTAATTTGATCTACCAGCTGTTCTGTACCCAGAACAGCTTATTTATTTAGAATGAAAGTTAACGTTTTAAATTGAAAAGCTTTTCAAGCTTTATAGTTTCAGAGAACTGTAGAAACAGCATAGTTAAAGAGGTAGATGGATGAGTAGCTTTAGCTGGCATGTTCCATTCATACGTTGCTGCTGCAGTCTGTGTCTCAGTTTCCCCAACACTAAGGCATCAGACACATGCAAATCTTGTTGCCTCAACCACTTTATTATTCACAGCAAACAATCTTCTGACACTTCCCTGATGACTACAGAGGTAGTCAGGCAGCAGGTGAAATAAGTCTTACAATGTCAGTTATATTGGCTTGAATATCCAGAGACATAAAAATAATGGGTGTTTTCATACAAGTGCCTCCCTACGCATTACCCACTGTTTACTTAGGGCAACCAGTGGGTCACGGGTGTGTGGAGGTGCTTAACACCCATTAATTTTTATGTCTTTCCGCCAGCTTTATCTGGTACGTAGGCTGCGTCCGTATGTCTCTGGCCCGGACCTGGCCTCCCTCATCCATGCCTTCGTCACCTCGCGACTCGACTACTGTAACGCGCTCTACGTGGGGCTTCCCTTGTTCCTGGCCCGGAGGCTGCAGCTGGTGCAGAATGCGGCGGCCCGTCTTCTTACGGGGACGGGTCGCCGGGAGCACATTACACCGGTGCTCCGAGCGCTGCACTGGCTGCCGATAGTGTGCCGGGCCAGGTTCAAGGTCCTAGTAATGATCTATAAAGCCCTATACGGCCTTGGCCCCTCTTACCTTAGGGACCGCCTCGCCCTTCGCGCCCCGGAACGACTCCTGCGGTCTGCCGGGGGTGCCCTCCTGGAGGTCCCCCGTGTTAAGCGGGGGGCCACGATGGAGCGGGCATTCTCGGTGGTAGGGCCGCGGCTGTGGAACTCCCTTCCGGAGGAAGCTCGCCTGGCCCCAAGCCTTTTGACCTTTCGGCGGAACTGTAAGACCTGGCTGTTTGCCCAGGCCTTTGGGAGGGAGGGGGGGGGTGATTTTTAATCCCCCACCTGTTTATTTATTTTTATATACCACCAGCTTTATTGATTTGTTTTATGGTTGTATTTTAAATGTTTTAAATGTTTTTATTGTTGTAAACCGCCCCGAGCTGCTGTGCAGGATGGGGCGGTATAGAAATCTAATAAATGAATGAATGAAATGAATGAATTTCTGGGTTCTTGGTATTTGCTTTGTATCTTCTTACTCTGTACGGAAAACATCATACTGAATCCTTTCTCCACTACCTGAAGGACTAGGAAGTAACTTTGTTTGTTATATATTTGAGAGAGAGACTCTTAATTTCAGTTTTCCAATATGTGAGACTGAATGCCACTCCACAAATTACTTCCATGCTAAACAATAATAATTTTTAAAACAGACCAGCACAGTCCATTTTAGACTCGTTAAAATAGACAACTTTAGTTGTTAAAATAGACAACTTTGTAAAAGATAGCCCATTACATTTTG
The DNA here is from genome assembly GCA_003113815.1 of Sphenodon punctatus. Taxonomy (NCBI): domain Eukaryota; kingdom Metazoa; phylum Chordata; class Lepidosauria; order Sphenodontia; family Sphenodontidae; genus Sphenodon; species Sphenodon punctatus. The sequence continues at coordinate 215,383 of QEPC01001876.1, read as the reverse complement.
AATAGAGGAAACTTACCAACTAGTGTAAATTAGGAGTAGCCTCAATTAGTCAGTGGAGTCAATATTGGGAATATTTACACACCTTAAAGTGCTGGTCTTTCAATCTTCTGGGTTTACAAGTCCACAAGTAAGTTCCGGATGCATTCTTCACACAAACACTGCCCTGAGCCAGATGTTTAAGATCTGGGTGAGTGATTTAGACAAACAGAAAGTTCAGGATGTAACAGCAAACATGCAGGAGAAATGTGTGTGTAAAAAGACCCATTGTAGTGTAATACCAGTTCAGGTGATAGGAAAACCAGGTCCAAGGTATATGCTCTGAAAAAGCGATTTACCCCCAAGGACATCAAAGATTAATAACAACAATGATGAAGATGACAAAGAAGCACCATTCAGTACCTTGAAACAGAGTTGGATCATAGTGTCTACTGAAATATGACCACAATCTGGAGAACATGGAAAGGAAGCAAAACCACTGATGTTTGCTTGGATTTTTCAGTTTAATGAACCAAAATCTCTAGCCAAATGTGAGGATGTGCTAACATGAGTAAATTGCCCCAGATATCCTCCCTCTGCCCTTACAAACCTTTTCCCCAGTAGACTTCTCCTATTCTTCCCTTGTAATGGGGATATTGTAGGAGTTTCCATGCTGGTTCAATGATACCAGGAATTCCCACCTTAGTTACTGGGAGAATATCCAGTGAAACTGTCAATATACTTTGGCCCTTTTTACATGGCCCACGGCATGTGTGTGTGTGTGTGTGTGGGTGGGTGGGTGGGTGGGTGTGGGTGTATGCTGCAGCATGTGCAGTGGGTGGTGGGAGGGTGTATCTGGGCACACACCAATCTCCACCCATCAACACGCACGGAACAACCACTGTTTTCAACAGTTGCTCCGTGCGTGCGTGATCTGTATCAGTTCATTCCATGCATTTCTGGTTTAATCCGAATCTAAACTTCCCACCCCTAGTAAATGTGCTCTAAATATAACCAGTTTCATTCAGTCCCTTTCAAAACTGGACCTATATGAAATATTCCATTGTCATCAGTCCTGGTTGCAAGCAATCTTTTTGTCATTTTTATATTCCCATATGAGCAAATCTGTCAATTCAATGTTTGGCACTATAGAAAAAAAGGAAAATAAGGAATTTTGGCCAGGATCAGATTCCAAACATTCATCCTCATATGATTTAGCTATCTTCTAGGCTAAAAACTCTGTTTCCTTCCCACTGATCCAGCATTCTCACCATGGATCACTTATGTGCATATTGCACACTTGCAAAATTAGCAATTTCTGCACTTGAGTACACAAAGCAAAAATGGGTAGTTTCACATTGCATTGGAGTTTCCAACTGTGAAATGAAACTCCATGCGGCAATTCCATTTGTGTCATGGGAAAATCTACTGCAATCTCAGTATGTAGTCGGTAATAGTTTATTTTATTCAAAATGTAATGGACTGTCATTTACAAAGTTGTCTATTACAAGGGAACAGAGTCAGGCCTCAATAGATAGCCACTGAAATGATCAAATCCTTTAAAAAGCCTGGGGGTAAAAAAAATCAAGAGGAAAAGAGGATTTTTTTCAGTGTACATAATAAGGAAAGACAAGAAAAATATATTAATTTATCCAATTTGGTTGATACAGGCTGGTTTACAGTACACAAATGCACATTTTATTGTTGTTGGAAATGCTGACAAAAGTGTTATTATTGGGTGTTTTTACACACACATTTCTCCTGGATGTTTGCTGTTACATCCTGAACTTTCTGTGTTTCTAAATCATGCACCCAGATCTTAAAGATCCGGATCTTTGAACTTCTGCGTAGAACTTCTTCCAGAACTTGTGTGTGTAAAAGGTTCTCCTGGTAAACTGCTTTGGTCCAAGCAGCTGTGGTCACTTGGTTTCCATGGCAGCCTGTCACATTTATTTAATTAATTAATTTATTTATTTTCTTACATTTATGAGTCGCCCCATATGCCTACGGAATCCCAGGGTGACGTATAATTAAAAAATTCATTAAAACATTTACTTTCTTTAAAACATCAACAATTAAAACATCCAGGGATAAGAGAAAAATAAAAAATAAGGGCAGGGAGAGTAAAAAACCCTATCCCACCCTCCCACCCTCCCCAAAGGCCTGGGCGAACAGCCAGGTTTTTCAAGCCCGCCAAAATGTTAGGAGGCTTGGGACCAGGCGAGCTTCCTCCGGTAGAGAATTCCAAAGATGCAGCCGGGCCACTGAGAATGCCCTCTTCATCATGGCCCCCCACTTAATATGGGGGACCTCCAGGAAGGCACCCCCGGCAGACCAAAGGAGCCACTCTGGGGCACGGAGGGCGAGGCGGTCTCTGAGGTATGAGGGGTCAAGACCGTGAAGGACCTTATAGATCATTACCAAAACCTTGAACCTGACTCGGCATGCTATTGGCAACCAGTGCAGAGTCCGGAGCACAGGTGTTATATACTCCCGATGACCTGTCCCCATCAGGAGATGGACCGCCGCATTCTGCACTAGCTGCAGCCTCTGAACCAGGAACAAGGGCAGCCTCACGTAGAGTGTGTTGCAATAGTCCAGCCTCGAGGTGACAAAGGCATGGATGTGGGAGGCCAGGTCTGGCCTGGAGATGTATAGATGCAGTCTCCGCACCAGATACAACTGATGAAAGGTGGTCTTTGCCACCACCTCCACCTGCCGATCCAGGCGGAGACTCGAATCCAACACCATCCCCAGACTCCAAACCTGCTGAGTTACAGGAGGGCAAACCCCCACAATCAGGGGGGTCAACACCTCCCTCACCCTCCCCACCACCATCACTTCCATCTTATCGGGGTTGAGCTTCAGTCTTCTCTGCCACATCCACTCTGCCACGGCCTCCAAACATTGGGATAGCACTGAGACAGCAGGGTCTGGGTCAGTTGAAAAGGAGAGGTACAGCTGAGTATCATCAGCATATTGGTGACATCGCGCCCCGAACCCTCTCACGACCTCCTCCAAGGACTGCATATACACATTAAATAATAGCGGAGACAGAATAGAACCCTGCGGAACGCCGCAGGGCAAGGCGCAGGGGCAAGATGTTTCCGCTCCCAACACCACCCGCTGGCTTCTACAGCTGTGACTACTTTAGATTGCTTCTGGGCAGTGTTTGTGTGAAGAATGCATCCAGGAACTGTCTCAGGGCAGTGTGTGAAAAATGTATCTGGAACTTACTTGTGGACTTGTAAAACCCAGAAGACTGAAAAATCCAGAACTTTAACGTGTGTGTAAAAATGCCCAGTCATCCCACTTTTTTAGATTAACTAGTGCATGTGAGGGTTCACACCTACAAACTCTTGGGTATATCTATTTTATATCCAGTACCAGCATTAAATTAATCCCATTCAGTTAAGAATAAACAGCAATGAAACAAGAATGGAACAAGGGTCATGGCCAGGCAAGATGGCCAGGTATGTAAGGCTGCCTACAGGAGGCACCAGAGGTGCTTCTCTTTGACCATGTGTCCATCCCACCATATGTGGCTGACTAGAAGGAGAGCAGCATGGAACCTATGCCCCCAAGGATTCTGTAGCAGTGGCCTGCCCTCCTGCACATTACCTCAGCCTACTATGAACACAGCCATTCCTCATAAGAGGCCTCCCTTTCCTGGTTTAGCCACACCCTTCCTCTTGTCTGTCCCAACTCTTGACACACCTCCTAGCTTCCTGGTTGGCTGCACCATATAAGGCCTGCTGGTAGCACAGGAAGCTGGGTGGATCATCTGACCTGTCCTTACTTCTGTCCTAGCCTTGTCTCTGTGTTGAAGCCTTATCCTAGTTCCTGTTTCATTGTGCCTTTTCCCTCCTACCTTGCTTCCTGACAACCATCCTAGTTGCCCATATACATTCTGGATTGCCCACATCCCCTGGACCCTTACAGAGCCAGTGGAAGGGAAGAAATCCCTGGTTGCAGGTGTGTGCAATTTGCCCTTAATTGTAATGTAACTAAAACCCATTTTTTGTGACTTATGGCTAGGGATGGGTGAACAGAACGGAGTTCAGAAATTTGGTTCGGTTCGGTTCAGTTTGAAATTCAAGTTCAGAAATTCGGTTCGGTTTGAAATTCAAGTTCAGTTCGGAAGTTCGGTTCGGTCAACCGAACACACCGAGTTCGGTCAAATTCCAAACTTCCTAACCAAGTTCGGCCATTCAAAATGAGGTTTTTTGGTGTGTGTTGCCACTAGGGATGGGCGAACAGAACAGAATTCGGAACTTTGGTTCGGTTCAGTTTGAAATTCGAGTTTGGTTCAGAAGTTTGGTTCGGTTGACCGAACAGACTGAGTTCGGTCCGAAATCCAAACTTCCAAACTGCGTTCGCCCATCCCTACTTATGGCTTCCACCCCCCTCTCTACTTTCCTGATATTACCCAAACATCAGTTCGTGCGGCTGGTGCCCTGGTCTCCATGATAAAGAAAGCTCAACAGAAAGCCCTTCACTGTCTCCGCACCGCTCACCACCGTTACAAGGTGGCCGCAGACAAATGACATCGTCCAGGACCCCCTCTGCAGGTGGGAGACCTCATTTGGGTAAGAAAGAAAAATTACCCCTCTCCCTGACCCTCAGCCAAGTTAGATGACCAATACACGGGACTTTATCCAATTGTATGAAAACTTAATGAGGTCACGTATGTAGTCTCCCTCCCAGCCCATCTCCGGATCCACCCTGCTTTTCATGTTTTCCTCTTGAAAAAAGCACACGCCCCCACCTATGCCCTACAACGTACCCCTCCTCCCTTACCAGTGATCCTGCAGGATCAGCCCGAATATGAGGTTTGGACGGTCCTGGATTCTAAACTCATTGGGGGCCATTTGTTCTATTTAATTGACTGGAAACATTGTGGGCCAGCTGAATGTTCTTGGGAGCTGTCCCTAAACATGCATGCCCCCCGGCTTGTCCTTGCCCTTCACCGTCACTCCAAACCTGGGATTTGGACCATGGTGGGGGGTGGGAGGGGCCCTGGATGGGGGGGTACTGTCACGCCCCGGTGTGTCACCCCTCGGGTTGCTAGGCAACCTGAGGTAATGCCAGGGGACACCGCTACAGCCAGTGACATGGGCCAGGGGGTGGAGCCCGCCCAGCCGGACCCCATTGATGCAGGGACACTGGCCCCACCCAGGTGCAGTGCACACCTGGTGGGGTGACGCAGGCCTGGAGCAGAGGGGGGGCCCTCCTCGTAGGACATGTCCACCCTCCTCGTAGGACATGATAGGGCTCAGGGAGGCATAAAGACAGTGGAGGTGCTCAGAAGCTCCACTGGTAATCATTTGAGAGTCTGGCCCCTTGCTCCTTTGTTTCTTGTATACCTTGTGAGAGATGTCATTGTTTTGGTCATTGTGTGTGCCCCTTCTACCCTTTCTTTACTCAGCCCTTCCATGCTTCTTGGTTCCTGTGTGGGTGTGAGAGCCTCAGCATGCGTGAGTTCCCTTGATTTCGCTCCCCCCCCACCCGTTCACGGTGTGTGCATGTGTCCCTGCTTCCCTCTGCCCCGAGTAATTGTCCTGTCCACAGGAGACCCTTGTTTTTTTCCTCCCCTTTCCTCACCCCTGTCCCCAGTGCCCCCCCTCCTCCCGTGACCTCACCATCTCTTCCCATGGTGCCCTGGGACCCACAGTAAGCCCCGTGTGTATCCCATTGAGTGTGTTCCCTCCTGCTCTGGCAATTGGGTCCTCTCTCCATCCCTATGATGAGTCGGGTTGCCCCCTAGATAGGGGAAAGCCCAAACAAGACCCTGAGGGAACTATTACCACCCTGGGTAACCCGTGTGGAGAGAGACCCCGGGTGGAGAACCCCCTCCTTTCCAACTTCCCTTCCTCTGCCCATCCCCTTATTCACCCCATTGCCCATGACAATAGGTAAAGCAAAGGGAACAGCAGTTGCTCCTGTCACAGCTGCTGTACAGTTGTTCTTGGTGTCACAATAGGCTTTTCTGACCACAGCCAAGCTGGAGGAGTTAGCAGTAGGGTTGGCACAGTAGGGATAATCAGAGCAGGTAGGCATAGTTGCAAGTTTTAAAGGAACACCTCTACCTTTTTTAGTTTTAAAGGAAGAATTCCCCCTCCTGATTGGTTTTAACATTCAATACTCAGCAGTATGGCACTATGCACACACTGCAGCTCAGGTGTAATGTGCTTCTAAAGGGATCGATCACTAATTATGTTAAAGAAAAGAAGGGTTAGGTGTAGATGCCCAACCAGGAGGCGAGAGAAAGAAATGGATGCTTTACACAAGAGAGATGAAAGAGAGCATCAGACAGAAGAGGAAAGGAGGATGAAAGAAGGGGAGGATACAGAAACAGAACAGATGTCCAAGAGATGAAAGGAAGATACTGCAGAGGAAATGATGGCATGCAGAGAAACAGATGCTAGATTGTAAAAATTACATGCACAGAGACTTAGAGAAGCAGAAAGGATAACCCAGCAGCGCAGGAAGGATATGGCCCAGCAGCTGCTGGAGGAGACCACTCAACAGGGGGATGAGATCCAGGATGCCATCAAGGGGCTGGCAGAGAAGCATCGGTGTTCCCTGCGGTAATCTGACACTCAGGACAGGGACATCACAACAGGGCCACAGGGAATGCTAGATGGAGAGGCGGCAATGGGACCGACACATGCGGCAGATGCAGGACTTGCAGGAATACATGGAAAGGGATAGCCACAGGATCAGGAACATCACAAAGCAGCCACTAGGAATTCACCATATGGCTACTGCAAGTATCACTATAACTACTGTTCCAGGGTGGACCTCTGTTCTCAACCTCCCCCCTGAGCTGCCACCACTGCCCCCACCCCCAAATCTCAACACCTGAGCAGATTTCAATGGCATCTGACCCCACAGACAAAGGTTCTGGACTCCATTTTTGACAGGCCCCCAAAAGAGCACAGGTAGCTAGGGGCAATGGGGGTGGGCAGGCAGTAACAATAAGGGGTGTGCATGTTGTTTTCATTATTACAATAAAGATAATGAAAATTGTCATTTTTATTATTGTTATTGCAATAACGAAAATGACAATAATAATAACAAAAATAGAAACAAAAATGACTTTTTGTTTTTGAAATAAAGGGAAAACACTGAAAAGCGTATTTCTGGCTATAGCTTTTTTGTTTCTTACTCAGTTCTGATGGAACTTGGGGATATTGTACCAAGAATGGAGGAAACTAGGTGTACGATGTTTTAAAAAGATTGGCTAAAGGGAACTGATTTTAGAAGCAATTGAATGTTGTTATTTTAAGAAAAGCTCCATACACATTCATGGTTACAACTTCTTTATCTTCCATCTAATTTTTATTAATCCTGTGAACATTATGTCACTTCACAAGCTTAACATTCCTGCCAATTTTCAGAAAGATTGGTTAAAGGGTCCTGATGTTATAAGACATGAACTTGAAAATACATTTCTAGCTGTAACATTTTTATATTCCATCCCCGTTGTTGTTGCTGCTCTGCCGCCGCTGTTCCCCTGCTGTTGGGATCTGCAGGGGAGAAGAAGAACAGGAACAGTGAGTTGTAGGGGAGAGGGGGGGAATGCAGAGGGCAGCCACGTGGGCTGACCTGTCCCCTCCCCCCCCACCCGGAAGTAGCTGGGGGCATAAAGCCCCAGGGACAGCGGCTGAGCCGCAGGAGCCTGCTGCTGGGGGGTTGATTCCA
>QEPC01001876.1:193999-207600 GCA_003113815.1 Sphenodon punctatus | reverse complement strand
ATGGAGAGGGCATTCTCGGTGGTGGGACCGCGGCTGTGGAACTCCCTTCCGGAGGAAGCTCGCCTGGCCCCAAGCCTTTTAACATTTCGGCGGAACTGTAAGACCTGGCTGTTTGCCCAGGCCTTTGGGAGGGAGGGTGGGGAGGGAGGATTTTAGTCCCCTACCCATTTGTTTTTACTCATTTGTTTTTGGAGTTGTCTAGCCCTGTTTTAATATTTAATATTTGATTGTTTTAAATGAATTTTATTGTATTTTATTGTTATTGTTGGAAGCCGCCCCGAGCTGCGTTGCAGGAGGGGCAGGGTATACATTTGTAAAATAAAAATAAAATAAATAAATCTTTCTAATTTTTGGCAGAGATAATCATGAAAGTGTGATATACAGCCCTGCCAAATTTCATGTACACTGGTTGGACTACAAAAATGTTACAGTTAGACATACATTTATAAGTTAATTGCTTATACCACGAGTACCCTTTATCCAATACTTCTGATAGTTGGCAGAGAAAGTATATATAAACATGCCACGTTTCATCTACATGAAATGTGAAACAAAGAAGTTACAGCCAAGAATGTATATGAAGATATTTGCAAAATTATATAATTCAACTGCCTATAAAATTGGATTCCTTTATCAAATCTTTTTGTAATTTGGTAAACTTAATGCCTTCATTGGTGGTACAATCCCTCCAAGTTTCTGCCAAATATAATGAAAAACCAAAATGTTACAGCCAAAAATGTGTTTTCCATTGAAACCAATGGAAAACGAAAGCAAAAACAAAAACAAAAATTTGATATTTATGAAAACGAAAATGACATATTTAAATAACAAAAACAAAAACAAAAAATGACATGGGCCCCTGGTGCACACCTCTAAAGAATATTATGTTTCCGTTCAAAACTTTTTCCAAAGTGAATAAACCTTTTTCCATTACGTTCCATTTTTCTGTATTCCTTCCTGGCCACTGCAGCAATACAATGGAGCGGAGAGTAGGAAGGGGGATGGAACTGGTGTTAGGCATTTAGGTTTGGGGGGGGCAAGGAGGTGGATCGGTATGAGAGAGTGGTTTTGTGGGTGGGGTGGGGTGGATGGATGCGCGAGTAGGTTTTGTAGGGGGGTGGGAGGCCTGCCTCCAGTCGGTGCCCTAGGTTTGGGCTACCTGCTCTGCTGGTGGTGCACCTAGATGTTCTGGGGCACTGTTGGCAGGGCTGCCCCAGAGCAGGGACAGCCTTCTCTGCCTCTGCTCCACCTGCACATCTGGTGGGCTGCCTTTAAACAGATGACCATCCCAGGGGTAAAGCAGAACAGAAGCGTGGGTGCTGTCCATCTGAAAGCAACCAAATGGGTGAGCCTTTCTGGATTTTTTCAGGTGCCCTAGGTTTGGGCTACCTGCTCTGCTGGTGGTGCACCTAGATGTTCTGGGGCACTGTTGGCAGGGCTGCCCCAGAGCAGGGACAGCCTTCTCTGCCTCTGCTCCACCTGCACATCTGGTGGGCTGCCTTTAAACAGATGACCATCCCAGGGGTGAAGCAGAACAGAAGCGTGGGTGCTGTCCATCTGAAAGCAACCAAATGGGTGAGCCTTTCTGGATTTTTTCAGGTGAAGAAACAATTCCTGCATCAGTTCTGGCAGAGTTGCTGCCTTACTGCCAAAATCTTTTCCCTTATCTCCTCTTTTGAAAACCTGCAAACTCCATGAAACCAGCATGAGTTGGATGGTTTTCAAAATAAGAGCTACATCGTGGAACCTGACAAAAACAGCTATCGGAAAACACAGTTGGAGGGAAGAGAGGACCCACTGACATTGGACATTTTTACACACACCTTAAAGTGCTGGTCTTTCAATCTTCTGGGTTTACAAGTCCACAAATAAGTTTTGGGTGCATTTTTCACACACATACTGCCCTGAGGCAGTTCCTGGGTGCATTCTTCACACAAACACTGCCCTGAGGCAGTCTAAAGTAGCCTCAGCTGTAGACGTGAAGGGCTGCCATGGAAACCAAGTGACCACAGCTGCCTGGAGGAAAGCAGTTTACCAGAACTTTTTACACACAAATGTTCTGGGAGAAGTTCTATACAGAAGTTCAAAGAGCCAGATGTTTAAAATCTGGATGAGTGATTTAGACACACAGAAAGTTCAGGCTGTAACAGCAAACATGCAGGAGAAATGTGTGTGTAAAAACACCCATTGCCTCTTAGCCCTTGCAAATTCACTTGGAAGGTGAAGGGATTCCTTCTCTTCCCTCTAGAAGGGAGCGGACCAGAAGCTAAGGGCGAATTCACACATGCAGCAATTATCTGGATTTTTTAAAACTGGTTCTCAATAGTTCGCTGTTAACAAGTCCTGTTGCATTCACATGCATGCCATACCGATTTTAAGTACAGCGAAATAATGCATTCAGACCTTCTTGTAGTACGTGCTTAACCGGCTGCTCAGTACGTTTCAGTTACAGGAAGTGGCCTGTGGGGAGCCAGAAGGTTGCTACTTTGTAGCAAAGTACAACTTTGCTACAACCTTTGCTACAACCTTTGCTGCAACTTTGCAAACTTTGCAACAACCTTTGCTACAACCTTTGTAGCAAAGGTTGCTACTTTGTAGAATCAGGGAATAAAAACGGAGAGCCTGAGGCTGCTGGAAAGAAGCCCCTCGCATAGTGAGGCGCGCTGCTTCTCTCCCTGGTTTCTTTCCGGTATCCCGCTGCTGCTACTGCTGCAGCACTACGGTAGAGGCAGAGGCAGATGATTGAAAGTCCCTTGGAGGGAAGAACTTTTTTGGGGAGAAGCATGGAGGGGAAACATGGAGGGGAAGAACTTTTTTGGGGAGAAGCTGGCTGCAGCCTGCACCCAGCGAGGCAACTACAGGGCTCCAGCTGGTCTCACTGCTTCCGGTAGGGGCAGGAGTAAAACAGCGCACTTGGAAGCACGGTTGCATTCACATCAGAAAAGATTACACACTAGTTAAAACCAGTACGATGTTGCTTTCACACTGCTGTTAAGTGCGGATTTATTGAAAACGGACAGCAAAAAGGTAGGTTTGAGTAGCTTTTCAACACGCATTGCTTTAGTGCGATATTGACTCCATTTAATCGAATTTAAGTGTTCAGACAGGCATGAAACATTCGTTTTTTTAAAAAAATCGCACAAATCAGAACGTCTGAATCCCCCCTAAGACAAGTCTGGGGTGCTCTCCTATCCCCTCAGTAAAAGAAAGAAGCAAAGTTAGTGATGATGCCTCTTTCCCTAAAAAAAGATGGGGCACTTGAAGCAGAGAGGATCCAGGCTTTATTCCTCACAGCAGCAAAATTGCAGTTCCTAGTCCTGTCTGTCTCTGTTCCTCCCCACACCTCTGCCCCAAGTCCAGCTTCTCCCTGGCAGAAAGGTGAGACCATGCTGTGGAATGCTGAACATGTTAGGTATGTAGGCAAAAATGACCCTCAAGGCTGCTTTGTTGAACTTCCAATTTGAGAGAGTTAAGGTATTAAATTACAGCGGATAGTTGTCTATTTCCGCTCGTCCAGGATAGCAGCAAGGCTTTTGTCTCAGACCGATTTATTTTCTCTTGGGGTGTTCAATTGGGAGAGGTATATGTTAACTCTTCCCAGCAACCCTTGATGCCAAAGAATGTTAATAGTTGGGGTCTGCGGGGACAGAGTCCTTTGTCCCTCTCCCTCACCCCCAGAGAAAATCCTGGCTTTAGCAGAGCAACTAGGAGCCGCCCAAGGACTGGGAGTGCAGTGCCAATTAATACCAGGCTGCTCAACCTGGCAATGCATTTAGATCCTCCCATAATCTCCCAGCCCTTGGAAATAAATATGTTGTATGCAGTTGTTCCCCCTTTGTCCATTTCTCTTTTATCCCTGGCTAAAGGGGTGAGGTTGCCTGTAGAATCAGTAAACCAAGAGGCAAACAAGGATCAAAAAAACAATCCATTAGATGGCCCAGGATATAAGGTAGATACATTGAACCAACCTATTATTCAGAATCCAGTTTTGTCTATTGAGGCTACCCCGTTAGTTGATACATCATTCCAACAATGTCATGATCCTGACCTCTTTTCTATTTGTTCTTGGAACTCCTCTGGGTGGCAGTCTCATCAGGGGAATACGAATTTTGTTTCTTATATTAGGAAATTTCATGTTATTTTAATTCAGGAAACCTGGGCCAAAGATACTTTGAGTTGGAGCACTTTAAGTCTTTTTGTATTCCAGCCATATCTACAAGATCTAGGGGTCACTCTAGTGGCAGCCTGGGGTGTCTGATTTCTGAAAGTTTGGATATAACTCTTCTCCTTTTGCACTTGGGGCGGCATTAAGGTATGGAGTCCATTTTATCATCTTATTAACTGTATATGTTCCGCCCTGCAATGCTGTCTCGTTTGATGTTAAGATCTGGGCCAGTTTTGAAAGTTTGATTGATGATCTTCTGATCAAACATCCGAAGGCCCTCTTCATTATGATGGGGGATTTTAATGCAAGGCTGGGCTCTGATGATGAATCTCTTTCATTGCATTGTGAATTCTCTGCTTTTGCCCCCTCAGATAAGTTAAATCTCAGGGCTTCTAAAGATAGGAAAATTAACTCTTCAGGCATCAGATTTGCAAATCTGATTGCTGGGTTACATTTACTTGTCATCAATGGCTCAGGAACTGGTGATGGATTAGGGGAATTCACCTTTTTGGCCCGCAAGGATCAAGTGTTGTGGTCTATGCTGTTGTTTCGTCTAATGTTTTGAACTTCCTAAGAGACTTTGCTGTAGGTTCCTGTTTAGTGACTAATCATTTGCCACTGACCCTGTTGCTTGATCTCCCTAGGAGGGCTCAGTTTCCCTCCATGGCCTCTACAAATCTGGCCTTTTTGGACCAGCATTGCCCTGTTAAATGGAACCAACGATTCGCTCGGTCTCTCAACCTTTTATTACAAGAGGAGCTTTGTACTGGTTTTAAGGAAACAATTGTAGGGAGGTAGGAGGATCAGGTGGTTCTTGATGCTTATAATTGTATCAGTCTCTCCATCTATCATCATATAACTGCCTTGTCATTGTCTAGTTCTAAGTCTGGTAAAGATAAGGGCAAAAACCAAGCTTGGTTTGATTGAGATTGTAGAATAGCCCGGGAGAAAGTAAAAACTGTCTACCGGAGTACCGTTTGGGGTTTTTCCCAGACCTGCCCAGTCAATACTTCTCACTTAAAAAGGAGTATAGGGAACTGATAAGAACTAACAAGTGTTTATACACAGAGAAATGGTGGTTGGTTCTTCTGGAAATCAGTGAATCTAAAAATGCCAGGAAATTCTGGTGTTTTATTAATGGTTCTATATGGAAAGAGCAGAGTTTTTGGTCCCTCCAGGTTCCTCCCCATTCTTGGGAAGAATTTTTTAGTTCTATGTATTCAGGACCTGAGGAGTCTGGCCAATCTCCACTCCCAGCGATAGAAATTGAGAAGTTACCGGCTTGGCCATCTGTGAACAAATTAGAGGTAGTTACACTTATAGGTACCTTTAGGAATAACAAAGCTCTGGGCCCAGATTTGGTGCAAATAGAATTTATAAAAGCGTACATAGACTGGTGGGTCCCTGTATTAACTGCCCTATTTTCTGTCATAAACAACTCAGGAGTAATCCCTGTGGGATGGGGAAATGCTGTAATTATTCCAATTTTTAAAGAAGGATCACGCTCTAGTCCATCAAATTATAGGCAAATCAACCTCTTATGTGTTATCAGTAAGATTTATGCCAAATCACCACTAAATAGACTGACTTTTTTGGATAGACCAAAGTAAAATACTCTTCCCCGAACAGGCTGGCTTTCAGAAGGGTTTAACTACTGTTGAGCAATGCTTGATTCTGCTTCACTTAATTGAGAAGTTTTGTAGCCTTTTTGGATTTAAAAGCTGCTTTTGACTCAGTCAACAGGACTCTCTTGTTGGACAAATTAACAAAGTCAGCAATAGATAAAAGGCTACTTTTTCTCATTCAGACACTCTATGCTGACTTTTCACAGATGGTAAAAATAGATAACAAGGGTCATATCATGGATAATATTGGTGTGGTACAAGGAGTCAGATAGGGTTGTGTTTTAGCACCACCATTATTTAATTTATTTATAAATGATGCAATCCCTATGTTGGCTCAACCAAAATTTCCCCCTAAAAAATTGGCCTCCAGAGCGTTAGGTGGCCTATTGTTTGCTGATGATCTGGCAGTGGTCTCCCAAACTCGCAAAGGTTTAGTTAGGCAGCTAAAGGCCTTTTTAAGTTACTGTGATAGTAATAAATTGGTCATTAATTTCGATAAATCGAAAGTTGCAGTTTTTCTAACAGGCACAAGATTTACAATTGGTCTATAGATGGTCAACAACTTCAACAGCTAAAGTCATTTAAGTATTTAGGAAGTTATTTCCATGCTTATGGAAAATGGAACGATCATTATCAGAAAGCACTTACGGCTGCCAGAGGTGTTACTCAAGCTATTTTGAGGTATTTTGCAGGTTCGGGAAGGAAGAGGATTGATCTTTCAGTTAAGGTCTTTAATAGTAAGGTTAAGGCTAGTTTTTTATATGGGGCAGCGCTCTGGGCTCCCCTCATTGGTCTTAATCTGAACGTACTGCAGACACGCTTTTTGCAAAGCTTGCTTATGGTTCCAAAGGGCACCCCAATGACTGCCATTAGGCTGGAGTTAGGACAGAGGAGTTGGCTAAGAGCAGCTTGGGAGCTTTCCTTAAAATTTTGGCTCAGGATAACCAAGTCTATTAACATTGAGCTTGTTAAGTTTATGCTGGAAGATACTTACAAGAACCAATGGATGAGAGCTATTGACAAGCATTTGTCAGGGTTGGGGTTTTCGTATAATTATTTTGTTAACAAAAACATAAGAGCAGCTAGGTCCGAAATTCTGTTAAGAATTGGAGATATTGAAAGGCAGGAGGACCTAGCCAAAGTAGGAAGCTCCCCACATATGATAGGTTACAAATCATGGGCGCCAGAGAAGGGGAAAATGGCAAAATATTTGACATCATCTATTACGTTTAGGGAGAAGTATTTATTTTTATGTGCCCGTCTTAATGCCCTACCCTCAAAAGTGCTAGAGGGATGTATGGTAAGGGCCTTTGCCCTTATAAGTCAAACACTGAGTCCACCCAACATATTTTATTTAATTGCCATCTTTATGATTATCTGCATAGGGAACATCTTTCTTTTTTATTGGAGAATTTCCCAGGCAGAACAGATTTCTGCCTGTTGTAGATAGCTTTAAGTGATACCGCCCCTGTAATAACTCAAGCTATGACGAAATTTTTGATGTTAGCTTTTAATTTGAGGCTCCCTTTTTTGGAATCAATGTTACCAATGAACGTTTTAGTATAAGGATCATGGCATTGTCAGCTTCACTTGTTGGTGTCATTTGTTGGCCCCACAGGTTGGCCTTCGAGGTGGGGATGAAGTTTTCTATGTATGAAAGGGCTATAAAATGGATAAATAGTAATTTTGATTATAAGGCATTGTGTAATTCTTTGACCTGCCTTGAAGCCGCTGATTTGATCATTTAATTATGTCTTGTTAAAAAATGTTTGTGTTTTGTATGTTTTTGAGTCTTGTGTTGGCAATGGCCTATGGCCACGTGAAATAAACTATTATTATTATTAAGGTATTAAATTGGCCTAATTCTGCGCCATTAAAGTCAATGGCAGCTAAGTCTTTGCTTTCAATGGAAAGGAAAATTGCATCCTTAAAATGCCCCCAAGCCCATATGATAGGCACTCCAACTGCTTCTCAGAATGGCTCCAATGAAGTAGTTTACTTGAAATGAAAGATGATATTTTCTTATTTCATTCTGTTTGAAAGCAACTCTGCTGAAGCCAATGTAGTTACTTAAGGGTAAAAGTAGAGAATGGTGAGAGAAGTCCCATAGTTCTAGAGCACAGCTGAACCAAACATAAAGCATTTTTAGATGAGACATGTTTCTCCCGGACTTCAGACGTTCACCCCTGATACCAGAAGTTGTCCGGACACCATTGGAAACAGAGGGTGCTGGGGAACTCATGCATGCTTGTAGTCTCAGGGCTTTACAAGTCCAAATCTCCAAGCATGCACGAGTTCCCTGGTGCCCGCTGTTTCCACTTGGCCAACTTCTGGTAGCGGGCATGAAAAGCTAACATCTCCCCCTGCCCCCCGGTATGAGTTTGTTTCTCCCAGACTCAGACGTCTGTGAGAAATGAGGGCTCATCTAAAAACGCCCATAGTTATATAACCAAGCTGTTGTGACTGAGGGTCACTGAGGTTTATATTCTGTTGGCATCTGAAATAAATCATCATTCTAAGTAGAGAACTAAGAGCAATGCTTGTTTAAAGACCTGAACAATATATTGCCACTAGGACAACAAAATTACTAGTGCAGATAGTCACTGCTTGCAACTGTAATTGCAAGCATTCTGAAAATGTCAATTTTGAAAAAACTGCTCTCAAGATATTTAAAGACATTTTGTGGTATAAAAATTGTAGGCTGATAGACGGGAGCATATTACACCTGTGCTCCAGACTCTGCACTGGCTGCCAATAGCGTGCCAAGACAGGTTCAAGGTTTTGGTGTTGATCTATAAGGTCCTTCACGGTCTGGGCCCTTCGTACCTCAGGGACTGCCTCACCCTCCGTGCCCCAGAGCGGCTCCTGCGGTCGACCAGGGATGCCTTCCTGGAGGTTCCCCGCGTAAAGCGGGGGGCCACAATGGAGAGGACATTCTCGGTGGCCTGGCCGCGCATTTGGAACTCCCTTCCAGAGGAAGCTTGCCTGGCCCCAAGCCTATTGTCATTCTGGCGGTGTTGTAAAACCTGGCTGTTTGCCCAGGCCTTTGGGGGTGGGGGGTGGGTTAGGGTTATTGTTTTTTCACCCCTATCCTGTTTTGCTGTTTTAATTTCTGGGGCCCTGTTTTAAACATTTTTATTGTTGATTATTTTAAATTGTTTGATATTGTTTTTATGTATTTATATTTATATTGTTGGAAGCCGCCCCGAGCTGTTTACAGGAGGGGTGGGGTACAAATGACAGTAATAAATAAATAAATAAATAATAAATATAGTAATTCTGTTGGCCCAACAAATTATAGATAAACATAGCTTGATCTATTTTTTATTCCACTTTTGCACTGACCTTAAACAAGAATAAGAAATGTTTTACTGTTTTTCTTGTTTGTTTCTTGTTTTGGTGTTGTTTTTAAAGTAATTAGGAGCATGTTCCTTAAGCAGGATACTGTGTGCACCAGAATTTAGCACAAGATTGAATCCCCTTGATGGGAAGGGGACTTGCATACACACTAACTATAAGAGTATGTGCTGTTCTTCAGAGGATTGTGGAGTGTATTCAAGGAGGTTTAAAGATGTCTTAGTTGTTCTAACATACTTATAAAATCATTTTTCTGAAGTGAGAATGGAAATTTAGGTCATGAACCTCCATTAGACCATAACATAAGAGCTTTGGAGCATGAGAGACCAGGTAAGCCCTGAGCTGTTCGCAGGAGGGGCGGGATACAAATTGAATGAATGAATGAATGAATGAATAAATAAATAAATAAATAAAAAAAAGAAGCCACACCTCAACCCTAAGCACAGTGTTGTGGGGACTTATATGCAATAGCAGACAGTTAGTGCCGAGCGGTGTTCAGTCTGAGAGCACATTCCCCCATCCAGGAGATGAGCGCTTTTTTCTTTCCCCTGCATATTATAATGATGTGGGAGGGACTCCATGTGCTTAATCAGCGGTGCTTCCATTTGTTTTTAAACCTCATTTGGGGACAGCCAAAACCTACTTTTACAGCAGTGCATTTCAAAAGACCTGACTAAATCCTGTAGTTGGAATGCTGCTCCATTCGCGTTAGAGACAAGTGCAGATTTTTTGTTGATGAATGCAAACAGTCAGAGGAAAGTGCATGCTAACGGGATGTCTTTCCTTACCACAGACAGGAATGTAAAGTAGAAGTAGGATCTTTTCTGATCCCACCCAGGGTTCACTTCCGTTTTCTCTTCTCCAGCTGCTGCTGCTGCCGCTGCCTCCTTCACCACCTCCTCCACCTGCTGCTGCCGCCGACGCCTATGTCTGTTTGAGCAGAGGATTTGCAGGTAAGTTGGAAATGTGTGAATGTGAAAGGCGCATTCTTTAAAATGGCTTGAACGCACAAATTAAATGCTGGTGTGAATAGTACACGCTTAAATTTAAGCGCATTTTAAAATTACCTGCATTTAGAAATACCAGCATTTTACTGTATGTGGGAATAGGGATGGAACACTGGGGAGAATACCAGATACCGGATTTACCGGTATCGGATTTACCAGTATCGGCATACCAGATTTTTAACATTAGCCGCTTTACCGGTTTTTTTACATTGCAGCCATTCACTTCAATGGCCATGATGTAAAAAAAAACCCAGTAAACCGGCCACTGTTAACAATCCGGTATGCTGATACCAGCGATTATCCAATTATCGGATTAATCCAATATACCTGATTATCAGGTGTATTGGATTTATCCGATACTGAAATTCCCACCCCTATTGGGAATGTGCTCAAAGTCAGCACTAATGCTGCCAGCAGCACAGGCTATAATACTATTAGCACCATAGTTCATTCATATTTGCAAACATTGATGCTAATGCTGTCAGTAGACCAGGGCTATTGAAGTTATAGCAGTACTTAATTTGTAAAACAAAATGAATTTGGTGGGGCATAAGCCTGCCCCCAAAGTCACACCCCCTGCCCTAGAAGCCACGCCTAACCATCCCAGAGCTTTTCAGAGCAGGGAAATTGACCCTATTCTCCACCTAGAAATCCAACCACTGGACTAGTTTGCATCTCCTGAATATAAAACAGGAGTTCTTGTGTTTTAACCTATTGGATGACAAGCACAGAAGGTGGGGCAGGAAAGTCATTAATGAAAGACAAATAAAACATCCATGGTTTGGGGGGTGGGGTTCAACTCCTAAAATAACCTAGTTTGATGTTTTCCTTGTCTTTCACATTTTCCAGGGTTCAGCCCCCACCCCCTTGAATTTACTTGCCAGGGCTGAGCCCTGTGGAAAACCTACCCACAAATTAAGCACTAGTTATATGGCTGTTTATGTTTACATCCTCATAACACTGAGTTAGGTAGACATGATTATACACCTTCCAGTTGGTGTGTAATGCAGAAGTCATTTTCCATGTTGGGGTCCCAGTAAACTCTCACTCACTCTGTAACATAGATTCTCCAGCTATCTAGCACTAGCCTTAAATTAAGTGCAGGTCCTGCTATTCACTTTAATTAATAGGACTTGTGCAAAATCCAAGGTCCAGCAGTAAACAGCCAGAGACTCATATCCCCATTGTCAATATTTAATTTGATAAGAAAAAAATATTGAAATAAATCTCTGGCTTATTAAGGCTGCTTGTTCACATTCAGTAAGGTGCAGGGACTAACGTGTGTTTAACTCACATTAGCTTGGTCATGTAAAACACCTGATCACACGTGCACTGGAGTTTTTGCGTTCTTTTTCCATTCCCCGTTAAATTCAATAACGCAAGACAGGGCTGTCCATATACAAGGGGCAATGGCTGAGGTTGCCTTGTCACCAGTGGCTAATATAAAGTTAAAAGTAGGTGCTGCTGCTGCTTGCACTGCTTGTTGGTAAGTTGGCAGTATAGAACCCAGAGAGGGATCACTTTGCTGTGATTTCTGTGGGCACTGTGACTGTACTTTGTCTGTGGGTTTGCCAAGCTGTGACTGACCACTGAGCAGGGGGCACAGAGAAGATATACTTTATTTCTGGTTAAAATAATATGGTGTCTGGGGAAGGGAAGGGGCTTGCCTTGTATAGGTGGGCACTGGGCAGGCACAATGGAGGCTTTGTGTGTGTGTGTGTAGGTGGGTTAATTTCTGGCTTCTTTCTTCTGGGTGTTATATCTGCTGGGCTGGCTTTTTTGGCTTTGTACACACAGTTGTTGCACTTTTGTGGGTTTGTCTTCTTAACTTGAGTGATTGTTCCACTCTTGCTAGCCTACGTTTCTGGGCAGTGTTTGGTTAGCATAATGATTTTAAAGTGGTGCACTCGCTGCTGATCATGGGCCATGCTGTGGGTACACTACTGTTGGTTTTTTTAATAATTATTTCTGCATGCAGTTGCACTTTTATGGGATTGTCTTCTTGACCACTTGTCCCACTCTTACTAGTCTGCTTGGGCACTGCTTGGTTGGAATAATGATTTTAAAGTGGATGCACTAATTGCTGATGGTAAGTCATGCTGTGGGTACATTACTGCTGGCCTTTTTTGGATTTCTGCATGCAGTTGCACTTGTGGGTTTATCTTCTTGAGTGAATGATTGTCCCACTCTCAGTAGCCTGCTTTTCTGGGCATTGAGTTCTGAAGTTCCGAGTTCTGGGGATTCGGCCTTCCAAATTTCGAATTCTGGGTCCTCAGAAAAAGTTCCGAATTTCAGGTGAGTTCCCGATCTGGGTACTCAGAACTTCATAACTCAATCCAAATACCTTGATGGGCTATTCATAGTTAGTAATTGTAATGTTCAAAAATTAGTGTTACTTTTGTATTAGGTACATGTTATGTTCCAAAAATGTGTGAGGGGTCAGTTCAACACCAATAGCTTGACAGTGGGGATTCACTGTTAATATGGTGGGGTACTATTAACCCCAAGAACTTTCATGTTGTCCTGTATTTCTGTACAACAATACAGTTTAATTTTTTATGTTAACCAGGAGTCATTTAGAAATCAATCAAATTTATATTTTTCAAGTGTGACTTAATTGGGGTATATCCATACCCCAATAGCTGTTAATACAGTAGGTTTTTAGAAATGGAAGAAGGTTAAGAAAATCTTCAATTAATTATACAAGATCTTATTTTAAGATTAATGTTAATCTACATTTTTAATGAAAATATTTAACTATTTTCCCTTCCTGGGATGTGTCTCCTAGCTCATGTTCATGCTATTACTCCTCATTAACTTGAACTTTACAGCTGAAAAGGCTTGTGGTTAAAATGCAATTATGGGTGAGTTTTCAGCCAGATACTGTACTTTTTTTTTGAGAACAGGAGGACTGCAGAAAAGTAAATCACAGCTGGAACAGGTCATTCAAGCATATTAATATCCCAGCAATTATAGAAGACACTGTCAAAAAAAACCCCAATGCTGACATTCTCATTTATATTTTAGTGCTGCACCGAATAGTACTTCCTGTTGGAAGTACCATATGCCTTATGGTGTTGTTCTTTGTTTTTGTTCTCTTGTCTTCACTCTGTGTGTTTGAGTAATCATTACTCAAATAGAGCATAACTCCTGCAACAGGTTATGGGCCCAGGAGTACTACAGAACAGAAAGACAGATTTCAACTCCAGGACACAGAAACTGATCCACTGGATACGAGTGAAGAAAAACAAACTTAAACATACGATTGACCTCATGGCTGCTAACTCTGATCTTAAATTTTCAGTGACTAAATTAAACAGTGGAAACTATCATCTATGGAAATTCAAGTTGGAAATGTTATTATCCAAAGATGATCTGTGGGAAGTGATAATTACAGACTGACGAGCAGATAATCCAGAAGTGTGTGACTAGAAAAATAGACAGGCA
>QEPC01001876.1:168897-184012 GCA_003113815.1 Sphenodon punctatus | reverse complement strand
TTCAGAATTCAGACCGAACTTGACCAGTTCAGTTGACCGAACCGAACTTCCGAACCGAACTCGATTTTCGAACCGAACCGAATTTCCGAACTCGGTTCTGTTTGCCCATCCCTATAAGATAATATTCCATTTAGTTCAATGGAGTTTGAATTTCTGAATGAACTTGAATAGTTTGGTCAACCGAACTGAACTTCTGAACTGAACTCGATTTTCGAACCGAACTGAATTTCCGAACTCCATCCCTACATATTTGGAAATCAGATGATTCTGTACTAAACAGTTATCAAGAGTAGATTTTCCAGATCTAAAACCAGCCTGTTGTTCAGCTATTAAGTTATTTTCTATAACCCAAGTCTCCAATTGATTCAGTGAAGATCTAGCATAGATTTTCCGTATAACTGAGTGTAAACGGATGGGTCTATAACAGCAAGAATCTCTAGGATTACCTCTTTTAAAATAGTACTAACATTCCAGCTTGGGGAGGGGCATTTCATCATATTAATAAATGTACAAAACTTGGCTAAAATACATGCCCACCAGCTCGAGGCGAGTTTGAAGATTCAGCCATTAGAAAATCATCACTGGGAGCCCTATTAGAACTTTGTGCATCAATAAGAGAAATCACTTCTTGTTCTGAAACCAATAAAGAAAAAGAGGAATCACTCTGTGTGACACAGAGAATTCTCAAGGTAGATAGATAAATCAGCTGAGAGTTCTCCAAATGGTTCGTTTAAAATATCTAAAAATCAGTCCATTCCTGTTCACTATCTTGGGCACTGGTGTTACTAGAGTGTTGCTTGAGCCAAGTAGAAACTAATTTCCAAAACTTTTTGGTTCTAACTGCAACCGTCACTTCTCTCCATAAGTGTTCTGAATCTGCGTACAAGGATTTCTTATCCTTAATCAAAATCTTTTATTTCCTTTTTGCCATAATAAAAGCAGAGCAATCTTGCACTGAAGTTGCCTCTTTAAGACATTTGGCCATAGTGATAAGGGCCAATTTAACACATTTACATTCTCTATCATAACAACCAGATCGATCAAGTGAACTATAAGGAAATGTAGGGTGAGAGGAAGAAGGTTTAGAAGTGGCAAATTTAAAACAATCCACTAAATAACAAACATTTTCCTTAATCTGATCTAGAGAGTTGGACAAAATTGTCACATCTCTACTTTGGAGTATTGTAGGATCTTCCATCATTTGCATAATACTATCAGCAAGATTTGAAGTCCATTTAGTTCAACCTCCCAAACATATGTACAGTTGGCCAAACCTTGGGATCTGGTGGTGTATGCATGGGGTCAGGAATGTGCATCATTACATACAGGGTCATTACATACAGGGGAGAATGGTCACTTTCTGGCCTAGGGATAACAGCCATTAGCAAAAGGTTCAGTCAAAACTCTAGCTCTCAGCTCAATTTACACAGCATTCTCCAAAAATAAGTTTAAAATAATGAACAGCACTAAATCAAGCATTCAATCTTAACTAAAAAGGTAAAGACAGAAGCACTGAGAGTAACATTATTAACAATGTAGGTAGCAGTAGGGCTTAAATAGCAGCAGGCTTACAATATCTCTCTTTTCCAAGAGCTCTCAATTACTTTGTTAGTAAAAGTCAAATTATGAAGGCTCAACGAACACATCTAACATCAATAGTCAGACCTTTCAAGGGGAATCCAAGTTGGGGGTAGAGCTACTGCAGTGAAGCTAGACTACATAACCTGCTCCTGCCGCCACTTGCCCACTCACAATCTGGGTAGAAATAATATCTCAGTCCTTCTGGCTGCTGAAAGATGGACTTTTGGCAGACACAGACTGCCCGAGGTGTCAGAATATGTATACCTGGGGTTGCGCTTAGTTTTCTGCGTCTAGTTCCTGGATTGCTCACAAAAAGATGCCTAATTCTGTGGCGCAGATTCTCCGACTGTATAGGTCCTGTAAATGCTCAAATGTTACTTCTGCACATGAGGTTTTTAGAGCCAAGGTTCTCACACAGGTCTTATATGGTTCAGAAATTTCTCAAAAGAAACTGAAGTGGTTCAGAACAAGTTTATTAGAGGCCTATTGGGGGTTCCTACCTCTACTCCAATCACAGGTGTAGACAATAGATGGTATGGAGACAGTTTCCTTCCCAGCACTAGCCAAGCAAACAACATCTTCTTCCAGTGCACCCCAGCCCCTCAGTCCACTTGTAATAAATTGGAAACAGGGTCGCTATCAATCCTACCAGGGACAGGACTTAGACCCCTGGCAGGCAGCTCCAATTTCGGGATCTGGGCAAAGGCACTATGAAACAGATTTGCAAAAGTCCTTCAGATAGACAGATGTTTATTCAATACAGAAGAACTGAGAACAAGCAGCAATATAGCACCTACAACACACTTGCATGTGGCATTTGCCTGCACCTACTCTAACAGTGAGCACACACACACATATGAGTTCTTACGTGTCAGAGGTCTCAGGTCTGGTCTCGAGAGGAGAGGCAGGGTGGGGGCCCAGGAGAAGCAGTTGAAGGACTTCCTAGGGAGAAGTCCCAGAGAGGACCCATCAAGCTAGCCAGCACCCTGATAAGGGCTAGTGGACAAGCATCATGAAAGGCACTTTCTCTGTCTAGGGACCGGCCTTTTATGCTGTTTCCCTTATGAGTTATCCAGAGCACGGGGCTAACAGTTCCACGTCAAGAAAGTTCCTCCCATTGGTTATTCAGATGTGGGGGTTCTTTCTGCGTAGTCATTGCTTAGGGTTTGGCATGACCAGATTAGGTCCTGCCTGTCCTCCTTCCAGAAGAAAGACATGACCTTAGGCCATAGATCCCCCACACCCCTTCTCTGAGGCATCTCTCTGTCTGATCAAGTCATTTTCCCTTATTGCATTGCTTGGTTCTTATCTGCAACCTTGTTCTGGGAATGGACAGTTCTTACTAGTTCTGTTCTTACTGGGGCCTTTCCTTTTGTTGATGACAAGAGTGTATCCCTGTCAGCATATTTCTCTCTCCTCCTGCCAGCCTGTTTCTTATAATATGCATTTTTAATAGTTCCTAAGCTAAAAATTACTTTAAAGCATATAGCAAACAAATAAAGCATATAGGAAACTCATAGCATCCTTTCAATAGTTACAGATGTGTACAACATTCTTTTGGTTACATTTCAACAAAGAATGAGTTGCAATGACATTCAATGTCTGTTCTGGCACATTTGTGTCAGAAGAAGCACTTCTGCTTTGGTTACATTGTAGCAAGGAAATTAACATCTCAACTGAAATTATAACACATAAAGCAAGCAAGCACCTAACATAGCAAGCAAAACATATAGGGAATACATAATATGTGTATGCAGTATTCTCTTTGATTCTTATTTAGGTATAATGCTTTGGTCAGCCTAATTAATTCATTACACACTCACTCATGGCTGCTCATGGGGCACTGCTGAAAAATCTGGAGTGCCCTGTATGGGGCAAGATAAAAAAGTGGGTGGCAACGGGTGCCCATGAGGATGGTCAAATATGTAAATTTGAGGACACTTATGAAAAATACAGGTTGTAGGACTGCATTGGCTCGAATGCAGCCCTGCAACCTGTATTTTTCATAAGTGTCATCTAACGTGTATGTATCTGGCCACCCTAGTGCCCACACATCCTCTGCCTGTATAAACTGGGGAAGCCACCCATGCCAGCAGACACGCGTTGTGGGTGGGGGACACGCCCTTTCTTTGCAAGTCACAGGAATTAGCTGCAAATGCTGCAGAGCCTGGTTTCTCACCACTCGTGGCTAGGACATGGCAATTTCAAACACCAGCTTGGTGTGCTTCCCCATGCCCCATGGTTCATGGCAAGGAGAGTGTGAGGGAGTGGCTGTAGTAGCCATGCTGGGAGCCATCCATTTGAATCCCTCCCCTGACTCCACCGGAGTGGCTGCTCCACAGCTGTGCCACTCAATGGCCACAGTCACCCCACCCCAACATTGCTCGTTTAAAAACACCCTCTGTACAGTACAAATATATACACTTCACAGAGGCTGAAAGTTAAAGTCAATATAGATTTATTTCCTGCTTTTACAACTGTGTATTGCATGCAGCTGCAAAATGCACTTTTTATCAAGTGAATAAAAATTATTTGCTCATCAAAAAGCCTCACTAAATTTCATGTTTGAAATTAATAACCTGTATGTCACAAATTAACAAAATACCCTCCCTCCATAATCAAGTGGTAATTCAAATTAGAAGAATGAAAGTATCCATTTGTTACAGCTCAGTGTGCAAATTCTTGTTATTTTTTTTACTTTGATTTTTGTCTACCCCTGGCCTTTTACCTTTGTACCAGACTTTCTTTCTGTTTGTGGGATGTGGGCAATATCCCCTTAATGTTTTTTTTTTCCAATTTTCTCTCCTCGTTTCCTTCTCAGTCTTTCTCCCTTTATCTCAAACTTATCCTTTAATTTCCTTTTCCTGCTCCTTCTTAACTTCCCGCCTTTCTTTGTTTCCCTCTTTTTTGTTTCTATTTCTCTATCATTTTTTTCTTTTTAACATCTGGGACTAATTTTTTTCTCAAGGTCTGCCTTATCTCAAGTAGACCAAGCATGTGAGGTGGGGATCAACCTCCTCCTCTCCCCAGCCCAAAGGGGAGAGGGGGAAGGAGATGGGAGAGGGAAGAGATGGGGGGGAAGAGGAGACGGGAAGATGAGGCCCCAAACTCCCCCAACATAGGTAAACAGCAAGCTGGCCATTGCCAAAAGGAACCAGAGTCCAGAGTCTTTAGGGGCTCTGGCAGTAAGAAAAGCAGCTTGAGCTTCTGGTGAAAGTCTCTGTAGGACTGCACAACGTAGAGGCTCAAGACTGTACAGCTCTCTTTCTTGGCCTTCATGCACCACAGCATGATGGACTCAGTGGGCTGTGGTGAAGGTTTTAAACTAGCAAAGCAAAAGAGAGGGCTTTAAACCAGTAGTCACACTTGGTAGTGCTGCGGGAATACAAAGCTCCCTCCATGAATCAGGTTGCCTTGACCCACAAGCTTTACCGGGGTTGTCAACCATCCCACGCTTTTCAGGGTCATTCCAAAGCCACGGAAGTCAACCGAAGCAGCGGAGGTAGTGGAAATTGAAAGGAGGCGGAAGCTCTGTGCTCCTGCATTCCAGACCTAGCAGAATATGCAGTGCTTCTCCCGGCTATAAACTCCACCGATGCTGAAAGAAGCTTCTGTAAACTGGGCCTTATTTTCACTGCTCAGCGGCAATGTTTAAAAGATGAGAACATGGCCTGAATGCTAGAACTGTATTTCAACAAGCAGGACTACCCCAGATTTCTGTCTCTTTAAGCTTTGATGACACAACTGCAAAACCTAGCAGGGGGTTACAGAATGGCTCTTGAGTGGTTCCACCTATTTCTGGAGGGGAGGTTCTAGCAGGTGGTGATGGGCAATTATTCATCATCCTGCTGCCCCATCTCCTTTGGGGTCCTCAGGGATTCCATCTTGTCTCCCCTCTTGTTCAATTTGTATCTAGGGCCACAGGCAAGATTGTGAGTAGATCTGGGGAGTGTTACCATCAATATATGATGATACCCAAGCCTATTTATCTTTTTCATCTGACTCAGGTCCTGCAGTCTTGATGTTTACTCAGTATCTAACTGCCATTGGGGACCGTATGTGGATGAGCCGACTGAAGTTTAATCCAGACAAGACTGATGATAAAGTTGGCTGACCCTGTGACTTAGAGGGAATTTGGACTCCCATCATTGATGGAGTCCAGCCTCCCCTGGTTACTCAGTTTCACAGCCTTGGGGTGCTGCTGGATCCCAGGCTGCATTTGGAACATCAGGTTGCGGTCATGGCCAGGAATGCCTTTCACCAACTCCATCTGGTAAGAAGACTGCGTCCCTTTCTTTCAGATACAGATCTGGCCACCATTGTCCATGCCTTCATTACCTTGAGGCTAGACTACTGCAATGCACTCTATGTAGAGCTGCCATTGAAGATTGTTTGGGGTTGTAGTTCGTGCAGAATGATGCGGCTCACCTCTTCACAGAGTTGGGTTGCTGGGAACACATTACGCCAGTGCTTAAAAGTCTGCACTGGCTGCCAATAGCGTTCTAGACACAATTTAAGGTGCTGGCTTTGACCTATCTATATAATAAAACGGGAGTGACTAACTTCAACCTCAGGAACTACTCAGTGTGATGTGTAGGGGTAATGAAAATTAAGTTTGAGATTCAAGTTAGTCAGTTTTATTTTTAGAGATTAAAAAACGGTGCGTGTACAAAATGACCACTGTGTCCGTTCTGCGCATGGGCACCCTTTTCAGAAATGGTGCCAACAGAGTTGGGGCCATTTTGGAAAAGGGCAGCCAGTCTGAACGGAAGGAACTGGGGCACCCCAGTCTAGCTGGGGAGAGGGGCACAGAAGCTGCAGCGTGGGGCACACAGGAAGGGGGAAGCTGGGGGGAAGGACAAGGGGCAACAGGGCACACAGAGGCTGGGGCAGCAGGGGGACACAAGACCACTGTGGGGAGCATGCAGGGGCTGGGGCAGGCTGGCAAGAGGTGCAGGGGGGCTATCATGTGGGGGGCAGATTGGGCAACAGGGTATGCCAGGGCAGGATGGGCACAGGGGCTATGGTGTGGGGACAGGAGGGCATGGAGGAACTATGGCAGGAGGGGGACATGGGAGGCTGGAGCATCAAGGGCACACGAGCTGGGACAGGCTGTCACAAAGGAGAGGAGCTACCGTGTCCAGGGCACATGAGCAGGATGGTAAGGGGCTATGGTGGGGGGCACAGAGGGGCAAGAGGACAGGACTATGGTGCGGGCTCACACGGGGCAGCAGGGAACACAGGCTGGGGCAGGTGGGGCACAGTGGTTATGGTGTGGGGGGGCACATAAGGTAGGAGGGCATGCAGGAACTGGGGCAAGAGGGGGGACACAGGAAGTTGCAGTGGGGGGCATGCAGGGTCTGGGGTGGGGTGGCACAAGGAGGATGGGACCAGGGGCTATCATGTGAGGGGTACACAAAGAAGGAGGGTACAGGGCTATGTGCAGACTGGCTGCCATCTTCCAAAATGGGGCCAACTCTGCCAGCACCATTTCTAAAAAGGGCACCCATGATCTCAGAAACTGGAAGAGGTAAGGACATAATTAACTATCCATATAGCACCCACAGTAATGCAAGCTTATTTTACTTGTATGGCCCAGGCCATACATATCTAAAGGAACCCCTTTCTCCCTATGTTCCCCCACAGCCCCTAAGATCAGCCTTGAGCTCTTGGAAGCTTTATCATTAACCCAGTTTTACAGGAAAGGCGTTTTCGGCGGGGTTTGGAACTCCCTTGCCCTGGTTTCTCTCAGCCCTAGCCTGTGCAGCCTCCAGAGGCAGTGCAAGATGTATTTATTTGGCATGGGTTTTAACAGGCAGGAGGCTGAAACTCTGCCTCCTTCACTAGGGGAAATACTGGGAGCAGCCTGTGGATCTGTCATAGGGGCCAAAGGGGAATCTTACAGATAGCAACAAGGAAAGGCGGGACGGACACCGGTTGCTGCTCCCGCCCTAGAAACCTCAGGTACCGACAATTACAAACACCCCTATCTGAGGCACCCTACCCTCGTGTGCAGCTTCGGGGGGATTCTAACGGACGCGGAACTACATTTCCCATCATGCCTTGGGACACACCGCGTTCTACTGCCGCTGGACGGTATCCCATAAGGCCGTGGTGCGAGTCGCACTTCCTGTAGTGAAGGTTGAAGGAAAGGGTTTCGGTTGCTCCTTGGCGTTGCTCGCGTCGTTATGTTGGGTGCTAGCGTCCGCCGTTTCGCCACTTCTGCCATTCGCAGGGCGCACTACGAGGAGGGGCCTGGCAAGGTAATGGGGTGGGGGGATAGCGTGGTATTTACTCGCTGGCTCCGCCGTAGCAGCGCGCAGCTTGCTCTATTCTTAGCTGGGGCCGCTTCTCTCGTGTGGTGTTCGGGGGCCTCAAGGCCGCACTCAGTGCGGGAGGGACTACGGGCCCAGGCGGGGCAGCCCCAGGAAGGCCAGCCAACCGGCTGCTCGAGAGCTGGACCGCTGCTGCTGCCGCTCTTTCCCTAGGCCTGGAGCGGCCCTTGGTTTTCATCCTTCTCGTTTCTAGATGCGACCCACCCAACCCCGTGGGATCCTGTACTCTTTCCTGCTGCGGTGCCAGGGCCCTTAATAGCTGCGTCTCTCCTCCCCTTCTAGTGGCACAAATGATGTGAACACAACAGTATGAAACACAATGATACTGTAAACGCTTTCTGAGGTGCCACACGTTTACTAGGCTCTTCTCAAGCTTCGTGGGGGGGAGGTGCAATTCTTATCCCCTTGAAGTCAATGTCAAAACTCCCATTCTCTCCAGTAGTGAGGATTGTTCCTTAAGCATCCAATGTGAATGTGTGTGAAAGACGACACATACTTGACAAACTTCTGTACTTCGTTCTAAGCTATTGCTTTTGGGGATGCTATGCTTAGTTAAAAACTCAGGTGCTAGATACTTGGTGTTATCTATGTAGATGGCATTCTAGTCACATTATCCAGTTGACTGGACTGAAAGCATGGAATTTAAAATTTTCAGTGCGTATAGTATCGAAAGATTCTGGGAATGGGGATTTTTATCCTTGTCTGCATCTCTTTACAATACTGTTTTGACAAGTGGTAAATGCATTTTGTATTGGTATACCAAACACAATTTCCCTACTAATATTGATTACTTTGATTTGTCTTTCCAGAACCTCCCCTTTTCTGTGGAAAACAAATGGCGATTATTGGTACTTATGTCAGCGTTCTTGGGAAGTGGCTTTATCTTTCCTTTTATTGTGGTACGGCACCAGCTGCTTAAGCAATGAAGAGAGCAAAGCCTAATTTCAGCAGGTAACTATCTTTTGGCAATGCTCTTTGCTAGAGGACCTTGAAAATAGGCTGACCTTGCTAAAAAGCTGTGAAGCTTTCTCTTTGTGCTTATGAAGGTGTAGGGCATGAGTGGGTAAATAATTGGCAATGGTCGAATATGGCCCATGCTGCTTTTCATTAGGCCCCCTTTCATTCCTGAAACTGGATTTGGCTCTTACACTCAAATTCTAAAGCGGTACAGATGGGGAAGGGAGAGGAGATAGCCTTATCTCAACTGGACCCATGGAACAGATTTATGATCTGGACCTTCCCTTCTCCTATTTTGAGTGCAGCCCCTATCTGGCCCACGATGCATGACCTAACTTTAAAAGAGCCTCTTCTCTTACACCCCCCTCCGTGGGGAGGGGGAGTATCATGTCTGGCTTAGTTATTTTAGCTACAACAGTTTGGGCTGTAACTGTCAATACATTAGTTGGGACAAGTAGAGAAACACTAACTAGTTTTACAAAGAGAATACCTGAGTACTGTTGTACAGCTCTGCAATAACTGTTACCTTCTAAGGTCTCTGGCACAGATGATGTGAGTATTTTAGTATGAGAAACCGTGATACTGTAAACGCTTTCTGATGTGCCAGCTAGATAAGGTTAATTTTGAAGACTGTTTATGGACAGGACCCTACCCCAAGGGGCTTATAATCTAAGAAAAGTGAATGTATTTTGAAAGGTTCATTTACATGTACCAGTACAAACCTGTTCAATGTTTTAAGCTCTTCTGATACTTTATTATATGTGTACTGTTGCTGAATGTTGGGTTATTCATACCTTTCTCCAATCTCTCGAGCTATGGACTATAACAAGATGTTGTTGGTTTCAGAAAGTATGTTGTAAAGTGTTCTTGCTAGTTTGGATTTCCTTGCCAAAAAAGCCTCATTACTGATTTGTTTCCACGTATATCCAATAGCCTTACTTAAAACAGACTCCTGAAATAGTGAATACACTTTTTTGGGGGAAGGAAGGAAATAGAGATAGTCGATACACTTTTTGGTTTTTTGAGGGGGGGGAAGTAGTGGTCAAACTAATTAGAATGTCCAGTACATGCCTTAGGACAAAGTCCTGATCTACAGACTAAAGATCTTGTCTAGATTTATTTTAGCTCCTATTTCTATGCTGCCCTTCCTGCATATTTGCCAGTAATGCCACTTGGTGGAATTATCTTTTGGGGGTCTAAAATTAGGCAAGTGTGTGCAGGTCTGGGTTCTATTATTAATCTTATTTCTTCACTCTTACAGACTTGGATATGAAAGGCCTCCTATAGAGAAACCTGTCTTTCCATAGAAGAATGGACACAACTAAAACTCTACTACACTGGATGTATTAAATAAAACTTAAATATGATTCTGCTGGACTCCTATATGTCAAACTATATGGCAAATGCTGCCAATTACTCATTTTCCTAGCTTGCTAGATACACAGCCATGCAAGCTATTGCTAACCTTGAAGAACTGTCCTGCTTCTAGTGGAGGGGTGGCCAAGAGATGCATCACAAGCTAGTCTCCATTAGATCATGGTGGGGTGAGGGATGAGCCGCTCTGAGATCATCCTAGGAAGGAGAGTAGGACCAGCATCCCAGGGGTGTCTCCAGAAGGAGACAGGCTAGGAAAGTTTCTCCAGTGTGGTGGGGAATGCACTCTCTAAAGTGGCGTGCTCCCCTCCTGAAACCAGTTGTGGAGGTGCTGTAGAGGTGGCAGCCAGCAGGAGGGGTTCCAGCCTGAAGCACGAGCCAGCAGGAGAAGTCCTGGTAGATCGTTTGAGGTGAAACCCTGGATCAAGTGAACTACGTACACCGTGCCAGCCACCCCTGCTCTAGTGAATGTCCATACTATGTAATATGGTAGTCTATTTAAAGAAAAACTGAACTAATTTTACCATGTGGGTAAAAATGAATGTGCATGCACTTCCTTTATAGGAGGCACTATTCAAATGTGTGGTGATCATCTATTGCTTCTGCTGGTATTTGCATGTCTGGATCTTAATAGCAAAGTGCAGTATACATCTGCTTGAATCAAGTTGTAGGAGCATGGCTTTAGAAGTTGACTACTAACAGTTACATCAATTATGAAAGTGTCATTTCAACAAGTGATTTTCTTTTCCACTGAGGTAAACAGAAGAGACTTGCTCTTCTTCCTAGGGCAAGTGGTTACTAGAATGTATTGGCAAGTAATGCCAATACTTGGGGGTAGTCATACACCCATATTTATGGGGTATTCTTTAAAATGAAGTTCTGACTTGCACTACAGGAAGTATGTCCAAGAGGATGATTTAAGTAAAATGTGAAAACATGTATGTAAACAATAGAAAAAGTTGCTTGAGCATCTTGAGTGCAAAGATGTTAAGAATTGTGCTTAAACTTCAGTGGAGGAGGAGATACGTGTGCCATATAAAGCAAGGCAAAGTCTTTAAAAGGCATTTGCCACTTTCATCGGGCTCAATCTCAAACTCCTGTGCGTGTGACTTTCATATGGGCCACAGTCCTGCCTGCACAGGTGTGCACATGGGTTGACATGGGATGCATGAATACTGTTTGTTGAGGGGCACACAAGGTTTGCAATTGAGCCTACTAATAACACTTCATTTTTGTTTTTGTTTTTTTCCCTGTGGCCGCTTGGTTTTCAGTTTAATGGAGCTGCACATCATGAACATTGGTTCATATTTGTGATGGGGAAGAATACACAAATGATTAGACACCTGGAAATTAAACTAAATTTTTCTCGGTCAGTCTTTTCCAGAGACAGTAATGTAGGAATACAGAGTCCATCCAAATCTGAGGTTGCAACTTAAGAAATTACCAGTTACGGAGTTCCCAAAATAGATGTTAGAACAAATGGCGAAGTGTAATGTATTGCTCAGCGTAGGCGGTATTCATAAGCGGCTGAAGAACTTAGGTGGCTTAGTGCTTCTTTTCTGTAACAAGTTAAGAATTACAGATCCATCTATGGCATTACAAGCTTTATGTAGCTAATGTGAGAGCAACAAACAAAAGGAACCCTCTTATTCTCAAATCTGTTTCCAGCTCTACCTACAAAGTACTCTGCTAGCAAAATTTTTATTGAAGTGAATGGGGCTGGCAAAAGAAAAGCAGTCCGAGGATTGGTCTAGCAGTCTGTTTCTGCAGCAAAAACATGATGAAATACTATTGCTACCTATTCCCTTCTCTTTAGCAATAAGACTTGCCCAGGAGAGAGGAGCTGCTCCTGCAGTACAAGCATCCTTTCTCCTAGCAGCATGGAGATAGGCTTTTATAATGAACCAGAATGGTGTGACCTGTGTCTTGACATGTTTAAATCTATTTGAAGTATTATTTAGTGGATTGAATGAGAACAGTTCTTTCTCATGTTTTTCAGTCTCTTACAAGGAACGTTAAAATTCCATCCTTTTGATTGAGCCACTTCATGAGTTGTGCCCAGAGGCTGGAAGAGTAGTAGCACTTTGAAAAAGATCAGTATGTATAAGTAGCATTACCAAGAACACAAGTAAAATTGAATAACAGAGTCAACAGGTTGTGAAGGTGTTGGCAAGATAACTGAAAGAAGCTTCAAGAGGAAAAGTGACAGTGTACTTCAAGAAATTATAAACTACCTTTGGGATTTAAATTAGGACAAAGATCTGAATTGATTCACTTTGCAAGCATTTATTGATGTGCTAAACTTGTAGGGCTAAAAATAAAAGTTAAAATGAATTAAATATGTCCAAGTGTGCATTTGGCACTAACTTTTGGCTAGAAAGCAACTCTACTTCATTAAGGATCTTTGGCTTCTAAAAGGTTCTGTAACTTGCTGCTGGGAGGAATTGTTAATATCTCAAATACACAAAGCCTTGGCTTCCAGTATTGTACATAATGTAACACACAGTCTGTTGCGGTGGCTCCTGGCTATTATTTAAAAGTGATTATGTTGAAAGTAGCCAAGCATCAGCAGTGAAGTTTGCCAATTGACCAAAATACCAGTTCACCTAACTGCTCTGGCTAATGCTACTCATGTACTTGGGTTAGCCATGCTCAAAGTTTTTGTCTGTTATACCATTTTGAGACTTAAATATAATCCCATGACCACAAGTAGCAACAAATTCAAAGAATATCTAGCATGAGATCTTAATTTTGTTTTTCTTTTAAATAGGAAAAGGTAATGCAAGACAAAATAGTAATGCCATATATTAAGGTTACACATTGAAAACAAACATAGGAACCTTTGTCATTCATGTATACATTTGACAGTAGAGGTACAGATAGTGCCTGTGAGTAATTAGTCCAGTTTAGGATTGGGGGAGAGAAACTGCTGCAAACTGCGTGAAAAGTGTGACCTTCTGTCCTACAGATATGTTCTAGCAGGAAGGATGAGGTTGAGTTCTCCCTATATCTGTGCTAGCTGGTATGCATTAGAGCAGGGATTCTCAACCTGGTGCTTGGGAGCGCCCAAGTGCTCAGAAAATGTGTGAAAGTGTTCCCCAAGCCAGCTGTCAGTAGTGCTTGGGAGCACTTTGAAACAGTCTTCCATTACAGTCAATGTGAGCTGGGCTGTTGACTTCAGTGGGTGGATGATTAACCATAATGTCCTGTTGTTAGGCAAACTTTTGCTTTGTTTTTCAGCAGGGGATTTGCATAAACATACCTATGCAAATTATGCAGTGCTCCCAAGTAGTCACTTGTGTCACTCCAGTGCTTGTGACTGGAAAAAGATTTGAGAACCCCTGCATTAGAGAGTGAAAACAGACATAACACTAACACTTTAACTCCTCTTTAACCTTTCATGCGCATGTTGCAAGGCTGCATAAGGCACCAATACAGCCCTGCAACATGCTTAAAATGTTAATGTGACGTTTACAGTGGAGTTAGGGCTGGAGAGAGGACATGGCCTCATGTACCGCCTACCCCTCTTCATCCCCAATACTGAATCTATGAGAGTTGGTCCCATGCAAAATTTCATTTTTGCTTTATATTCTGCCCTATTCNCAGGTGGCCTCCCTCTTTTGAGGTGATTGCTCCATGGCCGCCTGAAACTGGGCAAGCAATAGATCAATCATTATGCTAATCACACCCGTCTAAAAATAGCCCTATTCCCCTGTTTATAGAAACTTTCTTTGGCGCTCATATTCATCGGGCCGTGCCCACGGTGAAATTCTCCAAAGCTTTGTTCCCTTTGGTTCATCCGGCCATGCCCCCCATTGAAATTCTTAATAGAAACTCCCTTTTGCCCTTGGGTTCATCCTACCATGCCCCCCATTGAAATCCTCCAAGGCTTTGTTTCCCCCAACACATTATGTAAAGATTTCTTTGTCAGCCCTAGCCCACCTTTTGTGCACCTTTGGAGACCACTCTTCCTGCCTCACAAAACCCTACAACTGCCCTGACTGCCATGAGCAAATTGGATTATTCTTCAATGCAAACACAAGCAGGTTACTCTGTGCAGGCTTCAAAGATTGCTCCCAGATCATTACCCACTTTTGTCTGTCCAAGCTTTTCTTCCCCTCCCCCCCCACGCCCAAAACAAAAAAATTATATATCTCCAAATGCCACTAGATTTATGGGCTGGCTGTCCCTTTTCAACAGGCTAGGATAGGTAATATTGCTTATTTTCCCCTCTCATGCAATACCCACTTACATCCACCAGACCAGAGGGTTTTGCTTATAGTTTACTTTGTATGTATGTCAACAGTGTTTGGTGGGAGGGTATAGAAACTTGTTTGTATCATCTGAATTGACCCGTGGGTGAACCGTTCATGTATCCTCTACCGTCCCCATGGTCCTCTCTCTTCCTTTCTCTCTGACTTTGAGTCCTGGCTCACTTTCTTTTTCTCTGTTTATCTCCACTCTCATCCTTGGTGACTTTAACATTCATGTTGATGACCATTCTCAGCCCTCAGTCTCTCTCTTCCTCTCCCTGGCGACCTCCTTCAACCTCTACCTTTTGACCAACTCCCCCACCCATACTAATGGCTATTCTCTTGATCTTATCCTCTCTAAAAACTGTTCTGTCGCTGATCTCTCCTTCGATCCTGATCCTATATCAGACCACTTTATTGCCTCTTTCAATATTTCCCACTGTCCCCCCTCTTCCCCTTCTCTATGCCCCTTCCGTGACCTTCAAGCTATTGATCCCCTGGACTTTGCCTCCTCTCTCTCTCCCTTTCTTCCTGCAGT
Organism: Sphenodon punctatus; assembly: GCA_003113815.1. Taxonomy (NCBI): domain Eukaryota; kingdom Metazoa; phylum Chordata; class Lepidosauria; order Sphenodontia; family Sphenodontidae; genus Sphenodon; species Sphenodon punctatus. Next base: position 168,974 of record QEPC01001876.1, on the reverse strand, counting down.
CTTCTCTTCCTCCTCCCCTGTCTCTGCTCTCAACGCCTCTCTCTCCTCTCCACCTTTGACTCCCTTGCCCCTCTCTC
>QEPC01001876.1:122368-168797 GCA_003113815.1 Sphenodon punctatus | reverse complement strand
CTGGCGCTATATAAATGTTTGTTAATAATAATAATAATATCATACCTAGTCCTTTGTCAACAAATCTCCAAACCAGAGCATGGGGAGTGAGGCGGCCCCACAGATAGGTAGGGCCTCACTTGTATAGGGCTTTATAAGTAAGCACCAACAGCTTGAATCAGGCCCAGAAGGCTATAGGAAGCCCGTTCAGAGAACGGAGCACTGGTGTCATGTGCTCATGGTGACCCATCCCCGTGAGGAGGTGGGCCACTGCATTCTGCACCACCAGCAGCCTCCAAACAGTCACCATGGGTAGCCCTACATGGAGTGTGTTACAGTAGTCTAGTCTGAGGTGATGAAAGCATGGATGATATTGACCAGGTCTGAGGCGTACGGCCAAAGCCGCCGTACCAGATGTAACTGGCGAAACACACTTCTCGCCAGAGCCCCGACATCCAGGTAGAGCTGGGAACCAAGGAGCACTCCCAGACTTCGAACCTGAGGGACCAGTGGGGAGTGAACTCCATCAATGATGGGAAGGCGCCAACCCCACCCTGCTCCCCACTAACATCATCTCAGTGTTGTTGGGATTCAGCGTCAGTCAGCTAGCCTTCATCCAGTCCCCTGCAGATGACAGCCACTGAGTAAGTACCAAGACTGCCAGGTCTGGGTCAGATGAAAAACAGTGGTAGAGTTGGGTGTCATCCGCATATTGATGACACTGAACACCAAACCTCACGACCCTTCCCAACAGCTGTATATACATGTTGAACAGGAGAGGGGACAGAATAGAACCTTGCGGGACTCCATGCTAGAGGTCCCAGGGAGACGAGGAACAATCCCCAAGCACAACCCGCTGAGTTCTCCTGGCCAGGAAGGAACGGAACCATTTGAAAACAATCCCATCCACCCCAGCTTGGCCGCACAAGCAAGTCACCAACATCTTGTGGTCAACGGTATCAAAAGCAGCCAACAGATCTAATAATCAGAAGGGTCAACTGAACTCGATCCGATTCATGGCAGAGGTCACTGACCAAAGCCAAAAGTGCAGTCTCAGTGCCATAACCTGACTAATTATATCACTTTAGACAGAAGCCTCGATCAGGAATTACACTCCATTATGTTAGCTGCTATACAAAGACAGGCTCACATTCCAGAGAATTTACTAGCACAAACTTATAACTAATACATACGCATGTGCATGTAGTGTGGCTCTGAGAACTTTACATTCTCTGACTCTTTCAGTGTGGAAGAGGAATATTGCATTAACACATAACAGATTTAATGTTTAATTTAATGTTTTTCAGTTTTGTATCATGCAGCCATATATGTGTACTATATATCTGTTAAAAAGGGTTCAGAATGGAAAATTCTGTGTACACATTCCTGGCTGTATTGTCTTTGTCTCCCATCCAAATTCAATGAAACATCACAAGATTATACCCCTCCCCAAGGGAACTATCTCTGCCAAATTTGAGAAGTCTTGGGTAAAGGGTCCCAATGTTATAAGTGATTTACCTTTGAATGCATGTCTGGTTGTAGCGACCTTGTATTTCAGCCAGTTTACATGAAATTGGAAGGCTTCTATCTCAGACCTTTAGTAGCATCTCTGCCAAATATCAAAAGGTTCTGATAAAGGGTCCCAAAGTTGTACACTTGCACAGCATCTGCAGAGTATGAGTCTATGTTAGGGATTCTCTTGTTTTTCACTTTGGTACAAGATGTGTTGGTGATGTCAATTAGCCAGCAGAAATGTGACCCATATATCGTTATGTACTGTGACCACCACAACCGCTCTCCCTCACTTGTTACTGGGAAGTTGGAAGCATCTGCTTAAGAAAGAGCCAATAAGGGATTCTCTTATGTCCTCTGTCACAGTGCTGCAGGATGTGATTGTAATAACAATTGACCAGCCTGGATGTGTGAACCATGTCTCTTGATTGCTGGGATGCTTCCCTCTGCCTTGCTGCCTAAAATTCCTAGTTACGTCCCTTTTATGCCCGCCTCAGAGCCACCCACGGTTGGTCCCAGGAAGCTGGGAGCATGCAGTAAGAGAGGCAATCACATCTCTGTCTCAGCCATGGTGCCTTTGAAATGTCAAACTAATTGGTCAGAAGAGATACCTGTCATCTCTTCTGTTTGGCACAGGCTTCAGTCGGGGCGGGCACCCCAGGTGCATGGTGGTGTCCATCAGCTTGCAAAGAACCACCCCTGTAGGAGGTTGGGTAGCACCCTAGGGGGTGTGCAATTTGTTTTCATTATTATAACAAAAACAAAATTTTACATTTTCTTATTGCAATAACGAAAACAACAAATAACTTAAACAAATTTTAGTTTTTGAAATAATAGAGAAACTGACATATTTTTGCCTATACCATTTTTGTTTCTTATTAAATTCTGATGAAATATGGGGATATTGTACCCCCAACGGAGGGCACTATGTGTACCGAAAGATCAGATAAAGGGAACCGATTTTAGAAGCAATTGAATGTTGTGATTTTAATAAAAGCTGTATACACATTCCTGGTTACAGCTTCTTTATCTTCCATCCAATTTGCATGACATCTGGGAAGATTATGTCCATTCCCAAGATTACCAATCCTGCCAAATTTCAGAACGATTGGACAAAGGGTCCTGATGTTATACGATATTAACTTGAAAGTGACTTTTGCGGAGTAACATTTTTATATTCCATCCGTGTTACAAGACATTTGGCAGGAATATATCCCACACCTTTCTTGTCATCTCTGCCAAACTACAGGACACTTTGATAAGGGGCCCCAATTTTACAAGCAATTGAAGTTGTCCCCTAGAAGACCATTATTCAGATAAATAGAAGCACATGCAGTGCTAGTCAGAGGCAGGCACCTAGCATGGCAGGGGGAGGGAGGCTGTGGAGCAACCCAACAAAGTGATAGACCCATTCACTGGCCAATTACTGCATGCTTCCAGCTTTACAGGACCAATCAGTGGTGACTTTGAGGCGGGCATCCCAGTAACAAGTGGGGGAGTGAAACTGGTATGGTCACAGCACAGAATGAAGATATTTGGTTAACATTTTTGCTGACCAATTGGCATCACAAACCTATCTTATACCACAGTGACACATAAGAGAATCCCTGGCATAGACTCATTCTCTGCATAGGTTGTGCAGGCTTATAGAATTGAGACCCTTTATCACATCTTTATGATATTTGGCAGAGATGATCCTGAAGGTTTGAGATACTGTCCTGCCAAATTTCATGTACACTGGTTGGACTACAAAGATTTTACAGTCAGACTTACATTTATAAAGTGAATTGCTTATACCACCAGGACCCTTAGACCATGAAGGCCGCTCGGTTGATGACCTTGTTCTAGCTTGGAACACTGCTGGGTGAGGTCATTGATCAGGTGACTCAGAGGCATCCACTCCTGTCACTTCATCACTGTAGAGCTCCTTGGTTTATTGAGGGCAGTGGTTAGAGCAACACTGGTGCCACTCTCGTGCTGAATCCGATTGGCTGCAGCACCAGACCCATTTGCGGTCCTATGCTGTGACCATGAGGATGGCAAAGAAGGAATTCTTTTCCGCCCTCATAGCTGCTGTGAAGTAGCATCCAGTGGAGCTTTTCCGGGTGGTGAGGGGGCTGGTCAGTTTGGCCTTCCTCCGCCTGGAGGGGGCGGTTTCCCAAGCCCGCTGTGAGGAGTTTGTAAACTGCTTCGCAGATAAGATCACTCGAATCCAGCACGATTTCGGGGCCGAGATTGATGCAGAAGGAGGAGAGCTGAGGGTTATGGATGCCTCATCTGATCCATCATTGTGGGATCAGTTTCAGGAAGTGACACCACCCGAGGCTGAGGGGGTTCTGAGGTCTGTTAGGGCCACTTTTTGTGAATTAGATCCTTTCCTGTCCTGGTTGGTGAAAGCCTCCAGGGAGACTTGGGGTCCGGTGCTGGCAGGAGTGATCAGTGCCTCCCTTTGGGAGGGCAGGATACCAGACTGCCTCAAGGAGGCAGTGGTGCGGCCCCTGGTTAAAGAAACAGCATTGTATGTTGACTTGCTCACTAGCTACCAGCCTGTCTCTAACCTCCCTTTTTTAAGGGAGGTTATTGAATGGGTGGTGACCCAGCAGCTCCAGGGCCATCTGGATAGCATCTGTTTTCTGGACCCTTTTCAATCAGGTTTTCATCCAAGATACAGCACCGAGACTGCATTGGTGTCTTTGGTAGATAACCTCTGCCGAGAGATGGATCTAGGACATTCAACGCTTTCTTAATCCTATTGGATCTCTCAGTAACATTTGATACAGTTGATCCTGGGTTGCTTTTGAAATGGTTGCGGACCCTGGGGGTGGTGGACGGGACTGTATTAGGATGGTGACGATCGTTCCTCTCGGGGAGAAGCCAGCAGATGGTGCTGGGGGAAGAAACATCTAGCCCCTAGGATCTTGCTTGTGGTGTACCACAAGGTAAAATTCTGTCTCTACTGTTATTTAACATCTATATGCAACCCTTGGGTGAGGTCATGAGGCGGTTTGGTGTGTGCTGCCACCAGTATGCTGATGACACCCAGCTTTACCTCTCTTTTTCAACAGACCCAGGTCCTGCACTCTTCATGCTTTCCCAGTGCCTGTTAGCAGTAAGTGACTGGATGAGGCTGAGCAGATGGAAGCTGAACCCCAATAAGATGGAGGTGAAGTTGGTGGGTAGGGGAGCTGAGGCGATGGCCCCCCTTCTAGAGGGGATCCACCCCCCGTTGGCCCCGCAGGTGTGGAGTTTGGGGTGCTTAGAATCCAGTCATATGACTCAAACTCTGACCTGGCCACCCTCATCCATGCGTTCACCTCAAGGCTAGATTACCGCATCACGCTCTACGTGGGGCTGCCCTTGGTGACGACTCAGAAGTTGCAGCTGGTACAGAATGCGTCAGCCTGTCTCCTGACAGGGACGGACCATAGGAAGCACATTACATCAGTGCTCCGGGCTCTGCACCGGCTGCCTATGGCGTTCTGGGCCCAATTCAGGGTGCTGGTTTTGACCTTTAAAATCCTACACGATCTGGGCCCATCCTACCTGAGAGACCACCTCAATCCCTGGGCCGTGGAGTGATTGCTGCGATCTGCCAGGGGCGCCTTCTTGGAGGTCCCCTGGGTGAACCTGGGGGCCACGATGGAGAGGGCGTTCTCGGTGGTCACACCGCAGCTATGGCACTCCATCCCAGAGGAAGCTCACCTAGTTCCCAGCCTGTTGGCCTTTTGTTGGACTTGTAAGACGTGGCTGTTTGTCTGGGCCTTTGGGGGTGGGGTAAGGGGGGGGGTGTTTACCATTGTTCTTTTACCTCTTTTGCTGTTTGATTTTAATGTTTTAGTAACACTTTTGTATATTACGTATTGTTTTAATTTATTTTTTAATGTGTTGTAAACTGACCCGAGCTACCATAAGGCTGGAGGGAGCAGGATATAAATTATTAAATAAATAAATAAATAAAATATCTAATCATTATGAAAGTTATCATAGATAGTAAACTTGGAAAGGGGTGTAAACTTGCCAAGTTTCATCCACATTCTTTGGGAGACAAAAAGTGACACCCAGGAATGTATATGCAGATATTTGCAAAAAAACTTCATTCAACTGCTTAGAAAATCAGAGCCTTTTATCCAATCTTTCTGTAATTTGGTACATATAATGCCTTCTATTGGAGATACAATCCCTCCAAGTTTCATCCAAATATAATGTAAAATTAAAAATGTACAGCCAGAAATGTGTTTTCCGTTGAAACCAATAGAAATCGAAAACAAAAGCGAAAATGAAAACAAAATTTTGATATTTATGAAAATGAAATATTTAAATAACGAAAACCAGACAAAAAAGAATAATGGCATGGGTCCCTGGTGCACACCTCTACAGCACCCCAGGAGCATGGAGACTGGATTCATGTAACTAGCTGAACTCTTGCAGTGAGCTCAAGCACGTGCACACGCACCCTCTGCCAGCAAAGTCTGAGAAAATGCTCTGGCCAAAGCCAGAACTAACCACAGACAAAGAGCAGATCTAAAGAACAGCAGCTTATATCTACCCTCTGTGCCCACCTTGAAGCCACCATCGATTGGTCTTCCTGTAAAGGTGGAAGCATGCAGTAATTGGCCAGTGAATGTGTCTGTCAGTCTGTTGGGCTTCTCCCACTCCCTTCTACAGCCCTCTCCCCCCTGCCATCCCTGTCTCTGAATGGCACTGCATTTGCTATTTACCTGAATAACAATAATCTTCAAGAAGGAAACATCAATTGCTTATAAAATTTGGAATCTGTATCAAATCTTTCTACAATTTGGCAGAGATAATCCAGATGATCTGAGATACAATCTTGCCAAATGTCATGTAAAATAGATGGAATACAAAGACGTTGCAACCAGAAATGCATTTATATGTAAAATGCTTATAACATAAGGACCATGTATCCGATCCTTCTGAATTTTTGCAGAGACAGTAATATTGGGGATCAGTATAATCTTGCCAGGTTACATCCAAATCATATGGGAGATAAATACATTACACCCGGGAAAGTGTATGCAGATTTTTGTAAAATAACCAATTACACTTATCAAATTGGATCCCTTTATCCAATATTTCTGAAATTTGGCACACACATCACACTTCATTGGTGTTACAATCCAGCAAAGATTCATCAAAATTGGATGTCAAATAAAGAAATTACAGGCAAAAGTGTGCTTTTCAGGTTTTTCCTATTAATTCATAACAAAATGATTATTTTTTTAATTTTTTGTTATATTCTTTAATTTTCATTATTCAATAATGAAAATGAAAAATCCCTATTTTGTTTTTGTTTTTATAACAAAAATCAAATGCACCCCCCTAATAATATGTATTTATCAACGTTTCTAGAATCTTAAGGTTTATTGAGCATTTTAGTGTGTAAATTATGAAATTTAGACTTTTGTTATACATACACTCAAATTGGGAAGTTTAAAATTGCATCTAAATCCTAAAACCAAGACATCACAGCAGATCTTAATACCCACATTTCCAACACCATACAAGACTTTACACCAGAAATTACTCACTTATGATACAGCTGATGCTTATCAACTAATCCCACCCCAAGAAGGTTTTATATGCTGTCTAAAATACATAAAACTAATTACCCAGGGAGACCCATTGTCTCAGGAAACAATACAGCTACTGAAAGGATCTCTTTATATATTGACCTACCCTTACAACATCTAGTACAAAAGCTCCCATCCTACATTAAAGACACCAATGATTTCTTACTCAAAATAGAATCCCTGAATAAACATCACCTATTCGACGAAGATACCATACTAGCCACATTCGATGTTACTTCTCTCTACACTAATATCCCACTTAAAGATGGCATTCAGGCTCTCAAGAATTTCTTGGATAGCAGAACTTCAAAAGAACCCCCCACAGAAGTTATCTCATTAGCCTCACGTGACCTGACCTGCAGCAACTTCACTTTCAATAATAAACATTACTTACAAATACAAGGTACAGCTATGGGCACCCACATGGCTCCATCCTATGCCAATTTATTTATGGGCAACCTTGAACAAACTGTCCTTGAAGATTCTACCCTAGTGTGGTACAGATACATCAATAACATCTTTATAATCTGGACAAATGGTAAGGACAGTTGAACAATTTAAGAGTTATCTTAACTCTATCCATCCTACTATAACATTCACATGCAGTTGCACCATGGAGAATTCCTACATTCCCTTTTAAAATGTTCTTCTTAACATTGAGCAAAACAAGATTAACACTGATCTTTATAGCAAACCCACTGATGCTCACATATATTTAAATTGAGTGTACGTTCAGATGGGGACAGTGTGGCTTGGGCTGGGAGCCTTTGCAGAGGAAGCTGCCTGTGCTCTGTCAATCCTTCAGTGGATTCCCTCCTCCTCCTACAGGTATAATAGCCAGAGGCTGGGGCCCTTTGGGTGTGTGTGTTCAGCTGGGGAAGGCATGGCTTGGGCTGGGAGCCTTTGCAGAGGAAGCTGCCTGTGCTCTGTCAATCCTTCAGTGGATTCCCTCCTCCTCCTCCTCCAGGTATAATAGTGAGAGGCGGGGACCCTTTGGGTGTGTGTGTTCAGCTGGGGAAGGCATAGCTTGGGCTGGGAGCCTTTGCAGAGGAAGCTGCCTGCACTCTGTCAATCCTTCAGTGGCTTCCCTCCTCCTCCTCCAGGTATAATAGCCAGAGGCAGGGACCCTTTGGGTACCAGCCCTTGGGCTGCAGCCAAAGGGTGCTGCCCATTAGCGAAGCCCGTTTGCAGGGACCGCAGTGGCAGTGCCCTATTCCTTTGGCTCTTAATTACAACTAACGTGGAAGGCTGCTGAGCTGCTGGATGGAGAAGCACCCGGACGGAACAGGCACACTCTACCATTTCCGCTCGAAAGAAATAAGGTTCCTACAGTGGCCTGAGGCCCTTGGGGGAGACCCTCTGAAGGCACCCTGGACACTTTGGTATTGGGGCTCTTTTGCGATTGTGGTTATGGTTGGTCTGTGGTGGGTTCTGTGGATGGATCCCTGATTTCTTAAACAATAGTAATAAGGGTAAGGGGTAACTGTATATATTTGAGCAGCTTGTTGTAACTGAGTTTATCCCCATTTCTTATAGATTGGATAAAAAGGAATATTTTAAGTATAGGTTATGACCACCAAATCTAAACGATCTCAGCCAATGGCCCTTGTACATTTCCCTCCTCCAAAGCATAGGAAAATAGATACATTCTTTGCCCCGAAGGGGGGAAATAGAGGGAAAGAACAGGTGGGGACCTCCAATAGATATGCTGTTTTGGAAACCTATGGAGATGGAGGGGAGTTGGGGGATGTAACTTCATGGCAGATAGACAGGAGTACGGAGGGTACACTTGAAGGTGCCAAAAGGGATGTGAGGTCCAGTTACCCCTTCCCCTTATGGAAGAGAATTTGATAGGGAAGGAAACCAGGGAATGATGTCAATCAATTACTGGCTGAACATGTGTCATTGACAGCTACCACTGTCCAGTATTTATTTTTACAGCTCAATGAGTTGGCAATTAAAATTGATGACATAATGGACTGTACGACAAAAATGGAAAAGGGTCAGAGTATCCACACAGGTGCTATTCTAGGAGATATTAATAATAGGGGAAATAAGGTTGCTAGTGAGCCTTTCTTTGTGGAAACACTAAGAAGGGAGACATCTGAGTTAGAAACGGAATATATGGAATATATTACCGAGCATGATGTCTTGGTTTTTAATGTTTCTCCATTGCCCAGAGAGACATTGCCCCTGTGGGGTACATCGTTAGAGGTAGCGGAACACCTTAGAGTCATACTGGGAATCCCCATTAGAAGAAGAGATATTCAAAAGGTGATCACCTTTATTTTACCAGACAAAAATGTGGTGTCCATGTTCATTTTGCATCCTTATCTCTTATGCAAACAATTTGGGATAGGAGAGGATTTCTGGAACAACAAGCAGTATTTGTGGCTCAAGTTTTTAGGGGTATCCAAAGAGAAGGAATTGGGCCTGGAATAAGGCCCCGGAGGGAAAATTAATTAGAGCAAGTGGGGGAGGGGGCTAATAATGGGTAAATGGATGACATCTCCCTGAATGACGATGCATTGAAAGACTCCATGGATGAAATGGATTGTCAGGAAGCTGAGAAGAGGGGAGGGTTAGACAGTAAACTCCTGCTAGAAGAAACAGCTGCAGTAGAAACTTAGTAACCTCCCATTATAGGCACAAAACAATATCCTGAATAGGATGGCAAACCTACATGGATATTTAATGACTCTTACCACTTAGAAATCCCCTAGGCAGGTGGTCAGGAGGGTAGAGGGGAATGCACCCACTATAACAGGTGAAAATAAGATTAAACAAGGGGGGTCAAATATGAGTAAGAAAGGGCCTTCACAGTAGAGGGAATCCCAGTCTCTGGTGCATGGACCTCAAGCCAAAACAACTGGTGGAGAAAATCATTTAATCATCAAAGGTTTTGATCCTTTGTATGATATTCCTTTGGCTGAAGTGGCGGTATCAAGTTCTGAAGTGCTTAAAGTCTATGGAGAATCCTAGTGTATCTGGAACTAGAGATGGGGAAACGTGGTTTGGAAGTTCAGAGTGCGACCCGAACTTGGCCTGTTCGGACGACCGAACCAAACTTCCAAACCAAATGCTCGAACTTCTGAAAAGTTTGGATGAGTTCTGGGGAGGGACAAACATGATTTTGGGTGGGGAAAACATGACTGGAAGGGGGAGGCAGCTGAGGAGCAGACTTCCTGGTACTAGGAGTGGACACCAGGGGTGGTTTCAGGGCCAAAAAATACCGATACCAGAAAAATTTTGGTGTCAGTACCAATAGCGCTTTTTTGAATGTTCAGTCGAATTTGGCCGAACCGAACTCCGCCGAACCGAACAGCCGAACCCGCCTCGGTTTCGAACCAAACATTCGAACGGCGTTCTGTTCGCCCATCCCTATATGGAACTTCTTACTTAGTGCGGGACAGGGGTGAGAGTCTGGTTAAAGTTGTTCCTAGCGGTCATGAAGACTTCCTATTTCGTTTTATTTCAATTCAATTTCATTTTATTGTTTTTCTGCAATGTCCTCCCTCAGTGATGTCAATGGCAGGGACTAGGAAAGATGGAATGAATGAAAGGCCTGCTGAGAAGACAGAGAATCAGCTCCCCTGCATAGCAATACAAAAGGAATCAACATGACTCCCAGTGGTGAAAATGGCCCAAACTAATGAAACTAGATTATAAGGGCCCAAGTGTACCAGCTGGTAATTTAAAACTGGTAGCGTGGAATATTGTGGGTTGGAAGGGGAAGAGACGGGATTGGGAATTTTTGACTTTCCTGAAATCGTTTGATATAGTGCTATTGCAGGAAACTTGGCTTAGGGAAAATGAGGAGTTAGAAGTGGAGGGGTTTGAGGTTTGGACACGGGAAGCCATTAAGACCAAGAGATTGGGGTGACCTCAGGGTGGACTGGCAATACTAATCTCCCTTGAGTTGGAGGTAGTCTGCTCACTGATCCCAAATAATAGTACTCAAATCAAATCCAGTTTATTGTAGCCTTTGGCCTTAGCAATTATTAATTTTTACAGTTTAAAACAAGCCCAAGGCATATATTCAAAACAGAACAATATACAATACAGTACCAAACCCAATCCCAAAACAAGAGGTCTCTAACACTATACCGATATTCTGGCTAATACAAGAACCCTAAACCCTGGGGCAGCACCAGCCCTTTCTTTCCCCTGGGGCTCATACCTCCTAACCACCTCCTTACTAAATATGAAGACGTCCCCAAAAGGAACACTCCCTCAAAGTCTTGTATCCATTTTTCCTTACCCAGTCTTTTTCTTATAACGGCTGCTAGTTTAGCATATCTCCCAATAGCTTTGTTAGTATCTGCTTTCCTACCCGAAAGTAAGAAAATCAGCTGTCTCTCTATTGTCCATCCCTCTTGATTTTGCCTCATGATCCTGCATTTTCCCCTTAGCTGTACATATAAAGGGCTTTCCAGTAAATAATGGGGGAGATTTTCCACCCTTCCATCCCACAGGGACATAACCTGTCACTGTAAGAAACCCCATTGAGACAACCTTTCCAAACTTCTGTGTCCATACATTGAACCCTTAGGGCTGTAAGTGCTTTTCTTTCCCCTGGTTGAAGCATTCCTCTGATGTACTGTGGCCCTTCTTTTTCCAGCAGCCAGAACCTATACCATGGTGAGAGGCGTGACTGAGCTGCCTCTGCACGGTAGCTGTTGAAATCCAATATCCCTTATTCTTTGTTTCACCTCTCTAATGGCCTGTCTCTGTGGGAGCGTTTTCACATAGGTTTCTGATAGGGGTGGGACTTGGTGGGAAATACCAGTTACTGGTTTTACTGGATACTGGATCTCTGAATACCAGATTACCGGGTTAGATCCGGTACACCTGTACCAGATCTTTTCCCATTTAAATCTTTTTTTACATTGTGGCCATTCATTTCAATGGCCGCAATGTAAAAAGATCTGGTACCGGCACCCCCAAAATACCAGAGTAATCCGATACTGCCGGTACACCAAAATACCAGCAGTATCAGATATCGGAAGATCCGAACTTCCCATCCCTAATGGTTAGTCTAGAGTTAGTCTGCAACAACTGGAAGTGAGATGTGACCGACTCTTGCTGGTATTCTGGCTTAAAGCCCATTTTTTGCACCCTGATTCCCTGGTGAAGCTATGTTTGGTAGGATATGTAAATGTAAATAGCTCTGGAAATCAGTGGTGGAAGAGAGTCCATAGGAAGATTAGTAAGCTGGATTTTTGATCGAATATTTTCCCTCTATTTTCCTTAAGCAGGCCTTAAAACTTCTGATTAATAGGATTAGGGCTGTGAGTCTGCAACAAAGAAGAGGGATGATAATGGATGGGAAGGCTGCCCCATGGTATAAATATTGGGCAGTGCGGATTGATAGGCCTGTCTATTTGGATGGACTACAGGTGCTGAACCTGAGGCGTGCTTTTACCTCATTAAGATGCCAAACTATGCTCACTGAGGTGCTGCGTGGGAGGTATGAGGGACATGAATATGCAGAGCATTTGTGTATTTGCAGAACAGGATCCATAGAGGGCCTTCCCCATTATCTAGGGGTATTTTCAAATGTTACGAGATCATGCTCAACCACAGTAAATTCCCTGTGGTGGGGAATGCCCTCATAACATCTGTTGAGGAACCGGAAGTTCCCCCCCCCCACGCTCAATCCCCGCTGGGAATCACATTCACCATGCGATTGGCTGAAACTGTGGGGCCTGCACCGATTGCATGGTGAATGAGATTCCCGGTGGGGATGAAGGGACCGGTCACGTCTGGATGGCAATCATGGCCCGGAATCCCCGCCGGGATTCCGGGCCGTGGTCATTTGGAATCCAAGGGTTGTTTCCATGACGGGGCGAATGCCGCCCCATCATGTCTGAAAATACCCTATGTTTTGCCCTTTATATGAGGAAGCGAGAGTAAAGACGTGGACCACGGTTGGAACTCTGCAGGGGAGAACCGTTGTGCAAAAATTAATTATTCTTTTGAGAGATGGTGTCCTGGAAATTTCAAAGGCAGTAGCTATCTTTGCTTGTAAAGCAAGGAAGCAGCATGCAGTTTGGGTGCTACAGGGATAGCCTATAGCCTGTGATATCCCATGATATGGTCTGTGATACCCCATTTATCCCTTGAGAGTCCCCCTTATTAGATTATGATTGTTTTGTTTTGTTTTTCCCCTGCTAGGGTTATTTCCTGATCTAGGACCTAAACTCAATTTGAGGAGTTGAGGTCTGGGGGGTGAATTAAAATTTAATTTCATTGAGTAACAAAAGGAACTTGTTTTACGTATATTATAATATTTTAACTTTTTAAATTTATTTTTGTCTTATGATATTTGTATAGATTGTATGTTTGACAGGGCCAGAAGGCCAGTGCAATAAAATTGCAACAAAATTGTAACAATATTTAAATTGGAGTTCTTGTCATCCAAAACACATTAAGAAGAAAATAATTTATAGCTTAGCTCTACGTGTTAGACGCATCTGTAACAACAATGTCAATTACCTCCAACGCATCAAAGAACTCAAGGAACATCTTACCAGAAGCTATCCCTCCCATGACATAGATTTCAACATCCACTGGGCATCTACCCAAACAAGAGAATCCCTCCTCTACAAGGTGGTGACTAAAAGTCACAAAGAACACCGCATTCCCTTAGTGGTGGATTTTCATCCTGCATATCCAAAATATCACCTGGTGATTAAAGAAAGCTACCCTCTAGTAGCCAATTCACCACATCCTGAAAAGGCCATCGACCTTCCTTCCTTTGTGGCTTTTCGCTAGCCTCCTAATCTACATAAATTACTTGTGAGATCTGAATTAAAATCACCGGTCAACAACCCTGGATCACATCGCTGTGAATCCAAACGCTGCATTACGTGCACCCATCTCAAAGAAACTACCACTTTCAAAAGCAGCACTACAAGCAGGACCTATAACATCAAGCAAAACATCACCTGCACATTGAGCAATATAATTTATGTGATACAATGTATACATAACGGATGTCGCATGCAATATGTGGGGAAAACCACCACGGACCTCCGTACCCGGTTCAAAAATCACAAGTCGGCCATCATCACTAAGAAAGTGAAACAGCCTTTGCTAGACATTTTAATTCATAAGATCACACACTCGCTGACCTAGAAATCTTCCCTATAGAAAAATCTTCCAACCCAAAACTAGTGGACACCAGGGGGAACTTCTGGATCTACAGACTTGACACCCTCATGCCCCACGGCCTCAACTTAGAAAATAACGCATGAACCCCCCCCAAGAGGAGATTCAACCACCCCTAGGCCCCCCAAGCCCTCACCCACCAACATCACCTCCATCTTGTCAGGATTCAATTGCAGATGGCTGAACCTCATCCTCATCGGAAGACTCAGGACGGCAGCAGATGCCTGGGAGCCACTCTGTCAATGGTCTTGGCCAACAAGGTGTTCCAGAAGGCTACGAGATCATTGACAGAGCGGGTGTCAACGTCCAGGGGAAACTCCCACAGAGCATTCCGGAACCGATCCGGTTCCATAAGTCTCCGGGGGTGGACCGATCTAATAGGTCCTGCACCCTGTTGGGGGCTGATATGCGCCAGGATGCACACCTTAAGGAGGTAATTGACAGACCATGACAAAGATTCTACCCCCCTGACTTCTACTAACTGACTCCCTACCTAAGGCTGGTGCAGAAAACCAAATCCAGTGTATGTCCCTCCACATGTGTGGGGCCACAGATGATTTGGGACAGGCCCATGGTTGTCATGGAGACCATGAACTCATGCCTCGCTCCTTCAAGATTGTTGTCAGTGTGGATGTTAAAATCCCCCAGGACCACTAATCTAGGGGTCAGGAGGATAACATCTGACACCAGATCAGCAAGTGTATGTAGGGATGCCACCGGGCAATTGGGTGCATGGTACACCAGCAGCATGCCTAGTCTGTCCCCGGCCAAATCCAACACAAGATGAAGGCACTCAACACCTGGTGGAGCCTGCACCGAATACCTCCTAAAAGACAATGCATCCTTTATAACAATGGCTACACTGCCCCTTCCCCCCCCCGTCCCTCCAGCCGAGGCTGATGCGGCACAAAGAACCCAGCCGGAACAAGATCGGCCAAGATATGCCCGATTCATTGTCCAGCCAGGTCTCTGTAATACACACGAGGTCGGACAATGGGTCCTGGTGCACACCCCTATCAATCACATAGGGTCTAATGTGGTGGGGATCTCCAATTCATGGGGTCCATGAATAAACTCAAAATAACATGAATGGGAGGAACACTGATATAAAATCTGGGTCCAAAGAGCCTTGGATCACAGGGAGCCCCCGCCTACAGAGGACCCATGGCAATTCAGGAAGGGCCCCCCAATATATGGGGCCAATGAGTAAAGCTAGAAATAACAACATATGCATAACTTACAGCTCTGCAGGGCCTGCAGAGCAGGGCGACTTGGAAGGGATATTATGTTTAGTTGAACATAATAACTTAATTATGATAACATTTTCCTTTTTGTAATTGGTAATTCAGTGTGTATGCATCAAAACCCTTTCTTTATGGGGAGGTAGCCAGCACCATCATTTTGCACAGTGCCCTGACTTCCTTTGAACCAGCACTGGTTCCATCCAAGAGAAGCAGTTTAGCTTTTCGCTAGCATATAACTAAAATCCTATTTATCTACTTGTCACAAAGAGATACTGGACTATAGGTCTAACAAATACGTAAAGCTAAAGGTTAAACATGTATGTAATGTTAAAGCTGAGAACTGGAAACTCACTTCATGTAATCATGTAATGTAAAACTGAGAGCTGGAAACTCACTCCAAGCAATGGAGAGAGACAAAGGCTGTGTATTCAGAGAGCCTAACACTTCTGGAGTCACTAGACAAAAGTCCCATGGAGTTGCAAAGGAATCTGCATATCTTCCTGTTTGCCTACGTGAGGCAGGAAAATGGAAACAAAGAGAATGCAAAGGTACTTAAGAGGAAGATCTTTGCCATCGAGCGATGCATTGAGAGAAGAACTTTGCTTTCTACCAGCTCAAAGACAAAGGGCCCAGCCCCAACATCAGTCTGAGAATGAATTCAAGTGCATGGGCTTTCTAGTAGTACAATAAGTTTATTGTGAAGCCGAAACTATTACAATCTTAAAAGACTCTAGAATACCTAGGGGCACAATAAATACAAAGTATAAAATACAAAATACAACAAGCAAAACGTAAAAAAAAATTCCACGATAAATATATAAAATAAACAGAACTAAATTATTGGCATCTGGAATCCACTCCTTTAGTTCCACCCCAGACAAAGCAATACGCTTGAAACAAGCAAGTCTAGACAGCCTTGACATATAAAAGGTTTTTACTCCTGCGAGCTACAGCTATTCCAAATCGTGCCACCAACCGCGTCACATAAGAATCTAGGGGACTGAGGAGAATCCCCAAAAGAACCTTAGGACGATCAATACAAGACAGGGGAAGTAAGGAGGTCCACAGATTTCCCCTTAAATTAACCAAGGCAGGGCACTGGAAGAAAACATGAAGAAGGGAGTCTGGTTCATAGAGCTCGCATAGTAAGCAATGTCGGTTTCCCCTAGGAATCCCAGCATACCGGCCCTCCAAGATGGCCAACGAGAAAGAGTCACATCTGAGGAGAGTAAATGCCCGTCTTTCGGAAGCATTCAACCAGGTAAATAGATAACTATCTTTAGCGCGGGAGGGATCCGGGGGAAAATAATCAGGGGCTACTCTCTGTGCATTTAAAAGGGATTTCTCCATTTGGAGTTCAGTTTTCAATTGTTTATTTGTCAACCATAGGTTATTGCAAAAGATAACAATAATAATAACAAAACAACACAATACGATAACTTATAATAACTATAACCATAAAAAACTTTACATCAAGATAGCGTCTTCCTGACAAATCATAAAATTATCAATTTTTATTTTATTGCACTCTAGCTCTTCCATAGAGCTTGCATGCAAAAACTCTCGACCACTGGGGAGATCATATCTACTCCCCACAAATTAAATTTGGGCATGTCCCATCAAATCACATCAAATTAAAATACAACAGAATAATGAACAGTAGGAACCTCTGGTTCGTCACCCTTTTCCCCTAAGACATCCTTCCAGCAACCCTGCGTTAAGTTCCCCTGGCTCCCCCTCGTATCCCTTCTAAATCCTTTTACGTCTACGAGCAACAGCCTTAGCAAAACCTGCCACCGCCCGAGACAAAATTGAGTCATTGGTGTTAAGGAACTCAGATAGCCCTATCATAACCTCCTCCGCAGAGGACGGCAAGAAAATGGAACCAAAACATTTTCCCCTTAGATCTGCCAATGATGGACACCAAAAGAGAACATGAGGAAGGGATCCAAGCTCAGTTGATCCACAAATAGTACAATAACGATTCTCCCTGGGTACCCCAGCATACTGGCCCTCCAAAAGTGCTGCTGAGTACGTGTTGCTTCTAAGTTTGGTGAAGGCCAATCTTGCTACTGAGTCCGACCAGACAAATAAATAATTGGTTTTTACCCTATCAAGAGTTGGTGAAAAGTATTAATGGTGCTGTTCTCTGTGAACTTAGAAAGGAATTTTCCATCTGTAATTCCTGGTCGTTAATTCTTTGGATGACTAAGGACACAGCACCCTCCTGACCTGCCCTATACAAAAAATCGCGGGAATACCCCGAAGCTATGTACCTCTCGCTCAACCGCAGCCTCCCAGAAATCCAAAAGGCCACAGACATGGGCTAAACTAATTAGAGAGTGGTCTTGCTGGGGGGAAAGTGATGTTTTGATCCAGTATTTACATAATGTACGCAAGGCTATCAGTCTAATTCGTTGAGAAAGGGTTTCCCGCCTAAGAATAACGTGGGGTGTGCACCTAAGGACTCCCAAAATGGTACCAAGGAAGCCATTCTGGACAGCCTCCAGGCTTTCCAGTTGGGAAACCCCCCATACTGGGAAGGCGTATAGAACCTGGGGAATCACCTTGGCCCTATAAAGGCGTAGGGCCGGGAGGACCAATTTCCCCTCATGGGAAAAGAAATATGTAGTGATTGCCGCACTAGTACGCCTCGCTTGGGCTTTTACTGCCTCCACATGCATCCGCCAGTGACCATTTGAAGAAAAAATCACTCCCAGGTATTTGTAAGAGTGCACCTGTTCAATTGAGTTGACCCCTATTGTCCAACGGTGGCATACATTCCGCCTAGTTTTACTCATCACCATTACCTTGGTCTTTTCGAAATTTATTCTTAACACCTCTTTGTTACAATAGTCGCCAAGGCGATTCATGGCACGCCTCAAGCCGACCAATGTCCGTGAGACCGGCACCATATCATCAGCATAGAGGAGTGCTGGAGTTTTCCTCCTGCCAATGACTGGTGCATGGGAGTCAATACCATTCAAAAAGGAAATGACATTATTCAGGAAAAAGTTAAACAGAGGCGGAGCCAGGATACAGCCCTGCTAACTCCGGCCCCAACCTGGATTTTGGAGTTCTTGGTCCGCCAATCTCCTCAAGAGAAGAATCTCAGTGCATTCGGGTCCTACTCTCAATAAATGCTCACGAGAGAACCCCAATTTTAATACTTCAAGTTCAACCGCTGAGTCCCAGTCACTCACTAACCCATGGACCACCACCAAAGAAAGTAGTGATTGGTCCTGCAGCGGGAACAGAAAGATCCTTATCCAATACCTAAGCATTAATCGAAGCGCAGTCTGCCTAAACGTAAGACTGCAAGATTCGGCCTTTAAGATCGCCTGCGGGGTACCTCTAGGGACTCCCAAAATTGGGCAGAGGAAGCTATTTTGGACTACTTCCAGCTTGTTCACGTAAGCTATGCCCCAGACTGGGAAAGCGTAGAGGACCTGGGGAATAACTTTAGCCCTAAACAGACGAAGGGCAGGCAAAACCAGATTGCCTGCAGGGCCGAAAAAGAAACTAATGATGGCCACTGAGGTGCATCTAGCTTGAGTCCTGGCTGCCTCAAAGTGCAACTTCCAGCTACCAGTATGCAAAAGTATCACTCCCAAATATTTAAATGAGGAGACTTGTTCTACTAAATTGTCTCCTATAGAC
This sequence comes from Sphenodon punctatus, assembly GCA_003113815.1. Classification (NCBI taxonomy): domain Eukaryota; kingdom Metazoa; phylum Chordata; class Lepidosauria; order Sphenodontia; family Sphenodontidae; genus Sphenodon; species Sphenodon punctatus. Next base: position 149,638 of record QEPC01001876.1, on the reverse strand, counting down.
CAGCGATAAAGTTTGTGGTGCCTAGAGTTTCCCATTACCATTACTTTGGTTTTGTCATAATTAATGGAAAGAGCCTTCCTACCACAATAGGCCCTGAATTGCTTCATAACAAGTCTCAGACCCACCAATGAATACGAGAACAAAGCGGCGTCATCAGCGTACAAAAGGGCTGGGATTGCCCTATCCCCAATGACAGGAGCAAAAGAATCTCTGTTCTTTAAGAATGGTATAACATCATTCAGAAAAAAGTTAAATAGAGCTGGGGCCAAAATGCACCCCTGTCTAACACCCGCCTCAACCGGCACTTTACCTGTTAAACTACTAGAGGAGTTGCACCTAACCTGAAGTGAATCATCTGTGTGCAACTTCACAATTAGAAACAGGAGGTGAGGATCAATTCCGGACTTGCTCAGTTTAAACCAAAGGCACACCCTGCACACTGAGTCAAAGGCGGCACACAGGTCGACAAAATAGAAGTAAAATTCCTTCTGATGGGCCAGAGATCTTCTGGCCAAGGCTATAAGGGTGATCACATGGTCCAGGGTGGACTTGCCTTTCTGGAAACCGACCTGCTCAGGTTCCAGAATATTGTTAGTGACCAACCAATATTGCAACTTCGCCAGCAGAAAGTGTGCATATAACTTCCCCACCACACTTAGTAGACTAATCAGGCGGTAATTCCTAGGTAATGAGGAATCCCCTTTCTTGAAAATAGGGACCACTATACTATTAGGCCATGAACTAGGAATCTCACCAGACTCATTAATGGATGTGAAAGGGGGGGCCAAAAGTTCATCCCACCAATCGGGGGCAAATTTCAAGAACTCAGGAGTAATTAAGTCATCACCAGGTGCCTTCCCAGTTTTAAGTTGCAAAATTAAATCCAGAATGTCTTCAGGCAGAACTGGTTGCCAAAGTGGGAATCGATCCTTCGGGTGGGTCACTATGCTGAAAACTAAAGAAGAGGATTTGGAGAAGAGATCCTTGTAAAAACATTCCTACGCCTTGGGGCACACTGGTGGTAAACCCAAGCATTTACCACCAGGCCTGGCATTACGAATGACCTCCCAGAATTTCCGGGAGTCACCTGAGCCAGCAGCATTGTGTAAGGTTTCCCAGCTCTTGGGGCGTTTATAGATGAGACCAAAAAGGCGGCTGATCCTTTGATCAGCCACCTTTCTTGGCGCTCGTCTACAAGCTGGGGCTGCTTTTTAATCCGCGTCGGAGGGGGCAGGCAATCCTGCCCCCTCCGACGCAGATTCCCGAAGTGCCGGCTTTACGCCGCACTTCCTGGTTCTGCAGGCGAGTGCGCATGCACAGAAGGGTGCGCATGCGCACTCGCACTCTGCGCCGTGTCTGAACAGCAGACACGGCAAGCTGCGCGCGGGGAAAAGCCGGCATTTGGCGATCCCGCTTGTAAGCGGGATCGTCTATAAACGCCCTTACGCTGGAATGCGGTCCTCTTGGAGATCAGTAATTTCCTATACTCTGACCTAGTGGTCTGCAGCTGTTTACGGAGAGCCTGAACAGGATTTAAACTCAAAGTCCTAGCCATCATACGGAGTGCAGTCCTCCTAGCAAGACATTTGTTATCAAACCATCCTTACTCCAACCTTGGGAAATTACCCTATCTTAGAGATGTCAGTAAAGGAAATAATAGGGAAACAAGTTCAGCATAATAAGACAAAACCTCCTCACCCTTGGACTTAATACCCAAACAGCAACGCTCTGCCTCTTCAGAGGACATAAAGTCAGTAATGGCGAGCCTGACCTCCTCGGAACATTTGACTCAGGCAAGATGAAATATAGGACTAGTAGGCAGGGGCCCAGCCAGTTTGTTCACGGGTTGAGGGGGACCTAGAGGAGTAACCAGAAGTGACAGAACCAAAGGAAAATGATCCGATTCAATTCTCTGAATAATTTGGAGAGAGAAAAAACATTGTAAAAAGTTTGTAGAAGACATAAAATAGTCAATTACACTAGAACCAAAATGAGAATGAAAAATAAATTTAGCCTCCAAGTCTCCCCTCAATAGGCCATTTAAAATTACCAAATCCAAATCGTCACAAAGAGAGGTCAGATATTTAGCTTCAGGGCTAACCACATTATCTCTCAAGCATCTAGGAGCAGTGCAACTTTGCAATTCAGGGTCATCAAGTGTAGGGGCAACCAAGTCCTTGACAAAGGTACCAATCCTGGTGTTAAAATCACCACCAATGATAAGGGGGGATAATGGAAAGGACCTCTTAGCTTCCAAAAACATATCAGTTGCAACTTCCCAAAAATCGGGTGGAAAATGGGGAGAGGTAAAGGGAGGTAGATAAATGTTCCCAATAAGTAGGCCCTGCCTGAGGGGAGGGTACAATGAAAAATTGCAAGATTTGATTTTAAAAAGGCAAGAAGTTCCACTTTAATATTACATTTGACAGAAATAAGTAAGGCCAACCCTTCACTAGGCCTACCATGGGCAGCGGATGGAGAAGCATGTAAACAATAAACATTAAACCCAGCACAAGAAAAATCATTCAAGGACCAAGTCTCCTGGAGGAGGATCACATCAAGGTCCTTAATAAAATTAAAGAAGTCCCAATCCAGCAAACATGACTTCCAGCCGGCGATGTTCCAAGAAGCAATCAGGAGCTTTGGCTGGTCCAGGGGTTGTTGTCATAAACCCACAGCTGACTCAGATGGAAGCATGGCCGACTCCTCCACCACTGGTTCTGGCCTCACCAGGATGGAAGATGGGACCGTCATAGAGTGAGTACAAGTCCTTGCATTTCAGGGAGGTAGAGAGGGCAAAGGGGGCCCAGAAGTGCTGCCTCCACCTATTCTGCTTCTCTCGCAAGCGACTAAAGAGGAGGAGGACTCGGCATAGCCCAACCCAACCAATAAGGGGAGACCTGGGTAAGGCTGCTTGTCAGACCCCAAAGCGTCAAGGACAGGAGGCCTCGGGTCCCCTCTCATAGGAGTCAGTGCACCTTGGGCAGCCTGAACACCTCAAGCACCACCCCCTATCGGTGACAGATTCAGGGGGAGAGAGGGTGGGGTAATTTGGAAGATTGAATTTCGTTAACCTGGGAAGCCCCTGGACTTCTCACCAACCCGAGGGGTTCCTTATGGGTTCTCAGCTCCTTCAGTTGTTTATATGACAAATCCAGCCGGGTTATTAAATTACCTTGGAGAGACAGTGCGGAAGGAGATCCCACCCTCTTCAAGAGAGGTGCAGATAACCCAGGCCCAGGAGGGGCTGGAGGTGAATTACAAATTACAAAGAAGATCGGTCTCCATCCCTCAACTCCATCAACAATCCCACAAGGGAGGTTCATAGACAAGTCACAAACAGGATTCGCACACACGGGGCTAAAGGAGTTGCAGGCAAAGTTAAACCAGGGATGGAAACTCAAGACATTTCCTCCCTCGTGGAAGTTTGTTCAGCAGGGCATAAGTAGCCCACTTGGGATTCGTATGCTTTAGATACAAAACCTGCACTTTTACTCAGAAGGAGTCAATTTCCCAAAACAAAAGAAACCAACTCTAAGGATTTAAATTTAACATTTATCAATTGTCACAGTCTGGACTTGACCATTAAGTCAACGCTAGAATATCATGGTGGGTAATAGGCTTGTTTAAGAGCACTCTAAGGTGCTCTGCAACATCCAGGGGCGTATCCCAGTGGGGTAAACGACCACCAGGCAAAGGAAAAATAACAAAGATCAAATTTGACTGGAGAAGATCAAAACCCTCAGGCCACCATGACTCATGGCCCCGGCGAGGAACCACTGGGGAAAAGGGAGCTAGGGGCTCAAGGCTTTTGGAAAGAGGCACAGTACTCAGTGGTGGCCCCCCAGGCTGCCACAGCTGCTGAGAAGCCCCATCCAAGCCTAGTAACCAATTAGGAGGACCCTTATACAAAATTAAAGAGTCCATTTTCCCATTCAACAAGTTCAGCTGATGAAACATGAACCGCAAGGTCTCAGTGGTTAAAGAGACATGATCAGACAAAAAGGCTGTAAGACGGTTGCCAGGCATAACATTAAAATCGATTGGATGACCTGGGGCTTTGTGGCTTGAATCATTAGGGGCCAGTGCCAACAAAGAATCAGCCATCAACCCAATCACAGTAGAGGAGTCCAAGGGAAGCTGAGGATCCAGAGATAAATGGCAACTCTCAGAGGGAGATAACAAATGATGGTTACCAGCTCTGCTGGGTCTTACCAATGCCGGGCCTAGAAACTCATCAATCCTTCTTTGTTTGGCTGAAACAAGGGTTGACAGAGACAGGTCTATATTATCAGTCTTGGATTATTGAGGGACATGGCGAAGCAGCCAACGAAGCTGACAGAAACCCCCAACTCGCACGGCCCGCACCTAAGGCTGTGCGCACAAGGTTGCACCCTTGCGCGCGCAGCCCTTAGGTGCGCATGCCGGGAAGTCTCAGCCCTTTAAAGCTCCCAGTAGCAGGTGGCGGGAACCAATCAGGGGCAGGTAGCAAGTCCAGCTGGCAGGAGGCCGATCAATTAGGCGTCCACTCCGTGGCAGGGCTCAGCCACAGGCTCACACGCTAATCCCACTGTAGCTGGGTGATGGACAAAGCAAGGGCTACCAGACACCGGCACAACTCCCCTCTGGGTTCTGGTACAGCAACACACCCGTGGTGCGCACGCCGGGAAGTCTCAGTCCTTTAAACTCCCTGTAGCAGGCGGCGGGAACCAATCAGGGGCAAGTCTAGCTCACAGGAGGCCAATCAATTAGACGTCCACTCCATGGCAGGGCTCAGCTACAGGCTCACACGCTAATCCCACTGTAACTGGGTGATGGACAAAGCAAGGGCTACCAGCCACCACCACAACTCCCCTCTGGGTTCTGGTACAGCAACAAGCCTGTGGCCGCATGGACTTTCTGTAGGGTAAGATCTAACTAGGGACAGTACAGATTAGGAATGTGTTATTTTACCTTTTGTTTATTAGCCACTCTGTGTTCAAACCATCTTTGCTTATGTAATCAATAGACTTTCTTATTTACTAAGAAGTGTCTGTTATCTAGCACTGGGGACACAATCTGAGGATCCTGTGCTTTCAAGCACCGATGAACCCAGAGAGAGAGTATGTAAACAGGAAGCTTTCTGGAGCTTGGGTGATAAAAGCATTATCCCCTTTGCAGAACTGAATCAGCCAGAGAGAGAACTGGTTCAGGTGGGCTGCAAGTGATGGAAATTGAGTCATCCAACCCAGGAAAGTGCAGTAGTGGACCCCAATGCCCGTGACACTACTTACCTTCTGTATAATATACACTAGATTCTGATTTCTGTGATTTCCCTAACTCATCTTTAATGCACTGAAGCATCATCACTCAGAAAGAAATGACCTTTTCCAAGAACAGAATTTTTTTATGTACATCTTCCAAAATGTTGATAAAGTTATGCGAGACCTACAAGAATAACAAGATTAATCATACTGAAAAGATGGTTAATATGTACCGTAAGGTAGCTGCAGGTTCTCTGATGAATAAGCAGTTGCAGTCATAATTGTTTGTGCATTCCTGCAAATGCCAACAAAATCAAACATCTGTCATGGCAGATGAGGAAGCACAACTCATTTAATGTACTTAGCATTCCACTCATCCATGAAAAGGTCACTTGGGCTTTATCAAGCTGTACATGGTTTACCAGCTTCTAGTAAATGGCCATGCGTCTTCAAAAGTGTACAGTTTGCATAGTAGCTCTAAAAGTGTTAATGTACTTGGCTCACCTTCAAATGACACATTTTGCTTCAATAATAAATTAGATCTTGTGTAATCATCTCAATGCATCTGTTTCATGCATGGATATGTTCAAACCCATTCTATTGTTATATTTAATCATTTCTGTAGCAGTAATGTTCAGGTGCCCCAATTAGGATCAGGAGCCATTGTTCTTGTCAAAGGCATAAGAAGATATTATCCTTGTCCCTTTACGATCTAAAAAAAGGATAAAGATGAGACGTCTGTATTAACTTTGCCAACTTCAGCCTCAATGTGCCATATATTTAAAGAAAGAAGAAAAACAAATGCACAAATTTAAAATGGGAGATAGATGGTTTCGGAGCAGCACATTTGAAAATGATCTAAGGATTGTGGTTGATCAAAAACTGAACAGGAGTCAGCTGTGTCATGTGGCTGCAAAACAAAAAGACGCTAATTCAGTTTTAGGCTGCATTAGCAGAAGCATTGTTTCAAAGTCACTGGAAGTAATAATTCCTCTCTATTTTGCACTGGTGAAACCTCACTTGGAGTATTATTTCCAGCTTGAGGTACTTCATTGACAAACTAGAGCAGGTTCAGAGGAGGGCAACAAAGATGAGAAAGGGCCTGGAACGCAAGTCTTATGAGGAAAGGTTGGAAGAACTGAGTATGTTCAGCCTAGAGAAGGGAAGATTAAGGGAAGACATGATAGCAGTCTTCAAATATATGTAGGGTTGCCACAAAAGATGCCATGGAACTCTTCTTCATTGCCACAGAAGGCAGGGCTAGGAATAATGAGCTAAAGTTACAAGAAGGTGGATTTGGGTTAAATATTGGGGGAAAGCCTTCTAACAGAAGCCTTCTATTCAGCAATGGAACATATTGCCTAAGGAGGTTTTTGGTTCTCTGTTTCAAACAGAGGCTATACTGGGATGTTGTAACTGTAGACTTCCTACACCAAAGCAGAGGGTTGGACCCTTCCAGCTCTATGATTGTCTAGTCTCTAATGGTTCATTTGCAGTAGGGCTGAAACAAATATGCCATTCACATTTACAAAGTTATTCCCATATTCAGATGCACTAGTGAATATCTGAGCTATCTTCATCCACATATGTGATATATCATATTTTCATTTCTTTGTTTACTTTGTCATTTAATTCACTTTAGTCAGGGGGCCTGTGTTTGCTGTGTTTTCCCCATTGCCATTAATGGGGAAAGCACAATGAGCACAAGTCCCTGACTTCAATATTTCAGTTCAGTCATTTTGGTATTTGTTCCTTTGGTCCTACTACAGCTGTTGCACGCTAACCAGTTGTACAACAGTGCTATTTCACTATTACTAGTGCAGCAGTACTGTGGCACAATTGTTTGGTGTGCAACAGCACTAAATAGTACTGAGGAAAGGAAAGAATACCAAAATACTAGTGAACAAAATGACTGAAACAAAATATTTGATTCTGTAAATAAGGGGAGGAACGAATACCATTTTGTATCATCTTCAGCAGAGATTAAGTAAATAGACTAGATTTGTCCAATTCTATACTTGCATGAATTATTTGTTTCAGCTCTAATATGCAGCTTTTAACAATTTGCTGGCCTAGCACAGGTCAGTGCAGGCAATACAGACATGACAGGTGTATGACTTCAAACACTGCTTTAGAATGATGGGTGCCCTTCTCTTCCCAACTACTTTGGTAGGTGATAGGAATAGGAGACAAGCACTAGGAGAGTATTAATTAGTGGCTACCGTCAGTTGAGGCATTGTTAAGTAACACTGAGATGCAAAAAATGCCGCATAGCTGCCATACCTCCAAACAGTTCAAACAGCCAAAAAGGATAAGCCCCACCACTTTGGCCAATAAGTCCCAACTCTCATGTACTTACATACATGCATACACGTCTTCCAGCATTACAAATCCAAGAGGGATTGGGTGTTTCCGTATGTGATGATGTTGGACCGCCACCATGGTCTGCCCTGGTCCGGAGTTGGGCTGCCACCACAGCCAGGTCCAGTCTGGGGCCCTGAACTGTCTTGATGGCACTGGGCCTCTGGGGAGGGCAGGGAGATGCACTGACATGTGTCCATCTGTACCCACCCTTGCACTGTGTCCAGTGCCCCCCTCCCGACAGGCAGCCATGGCGTCCAATGATGGCCGCCATGGTGGCCAGTCATAGTGGCCCCTCTGGAATCACAGCCCCTGCTAGCCACCAACATGGCTGGGATCTATCTCGGGGGAACATCTGGCACTTGGGAACTAATGTGACGGTGGCACCAGATGTTCCCCCATCTGGGGTAAAGTGGAGTAAAGTGGTTTACTCCACCTAGTTTCTTGTCAGTCAATCATCTCCCCCATTGTCCTCTACAACATATTTTTTTTCTGCAAGACAACCAGGAAAGAAGTTCCCAAGGCTTGAATACCAGCCTTTTCATTTAATTCTCTCTTCTGAAAGAGGGACAATGGGAATGGGGATTCAGCACCCAAAGAGGAACTTCCCCTCCTAAACCAGTCCAATCAGCACTTCCTTCCCTACTTGCAGCAGCCTCCCTACTCGCCTCTCGGAGCAGGCTCATTTATGCAACACCTTTTCCCTTACAAACTCACTACTTGTTCATTAGTTTGCATCTTTTTTGTCCAATGACAATACACTAACAGCTGCTGAATCTCTGGCTCCTCCTCTTCTTACTTCACTGTTGTGTATCCCACATTACAAAGGGAATGGGAGAAATGCACTCATGATATCCCTGCATATGATGTTTCAGAAGTAGTATGGAGGAAAGCAGAGAAAGGAGGTGGGACTCTGGGACTCTCCAACCACACTTCTGTCATCATTTGGAAGTAGGATATGATAGAAAAGAAAGAATGTATTGATGTCCATGCTTGCTCTGGGTACATCATATCACACAACACCTTTGCTAGAGCCAGAGCCTTGCAAGCAAACCCTTTGAATCAAGTGGAAGAGAAGGGATCAGGAAGGACAAGAAGCAGCAAGAATTTCATATAACAGTCAAAGTGTGGGTTTGTGCCTCTGTCCATCCACTCTAAAACCACTCAGAATGTGGGCGTGTTTGAATGAGCCTTAAAAGAACAAATTTCAGTGCAAAAGCAGGAAGCAGGTGGTGCAGCAGTGAAGATAATCTGCACACAAGATGAGACATTATCAGAGACTGATAGAACATTCTAGACTGATAAACTAACTCAGGGCTGCCAGTTAATTTATCACCATTTTACCTTAAAACTGTGACTGAGAATGTCTGGAGATTTCAACTTCCATTAAAAAGATGAGTCTCTGGCCATTCTGGTTGTAGAGAAAGTTAAAAACATGCTGCGCATATACCCTGAGGGCTGAAGAATCAAAAGGCAGATAAAACAAAATTTCACAATTAATTATTTTATTAACAATAATAATATGAAAATGATCATAAATGAAAGTACTAAAATAATTGAAACATATTTTATCTTATAATTTTAAGCTAATCACACAGTTTGTCAGTCCTGACACATGACTTGTGAATATTTGAGGTTAGTGTCGCTCAGCTTCCTATGAGGGGAGTAGGATGTGGGAAGTCGGCGCTCATCAGCTGAAATCACTCACCCAGTTGCATATGCAACTGGCTTTTATTTCGGGGTTCCAATACAGCAGTCATGGCACGCACTAGCCTCACCTCAAGTAGTTGCCTTATAGCGGGGTTCACCTCACCTCTTCTCTTTCTGGAGTCAGGAGTTTCAGGACCTTGGAAAGCTCACGTGCTGCTGCTGCTGCTCCTTCTCTCTCTCTCTCTCTCTCTCTCTCTCTCCCACCCCCCCTCCTTCCCTTTTGGACTCCTGGTGGGCTTCCACTCCTTTATGCACCCTTTATAGGGCATTGCCACAGTTATGGACAGGCCAGGTTAAAGGGACCCCAGCCTGTTTCATCACAGTAATGAAAACAGTAATGTGAACTGTTTGTACTGTGATTGGAATTGGCCGGTCAGTTACTATTATGTGAAAGATCAAAACAATCAGACTGGTGCACAGAATGACCTGGCAGCTTACACAAATGCACAAAAGCACTGAACCTCAGACAGATGGTGGGAGCTGGCTACCTTTTCTCCCTTCTCTCACTTTCTTCCCTGATGCGCGATTTCAGCCAATTTGTGGAGCTGGCGGCATGTTAGTTCAATGAGTAGTTTTGGAAGCTCCAGGCTAACAGAGCACAATTCTAACAAGGTATGTACCTCCTGTAAAGGCACTTTTCATGTAATTTCAGTGTAAAAGCTGCTGAATGCCTTATGAACACTTAGTATTCTCAAAGTGTTTTGTTTTTCCACTCCATTGAGGCTTTTCTGGCCCACGCAAGGATATTCACAAGGCCAAATGAGGGCAATAATACATTCCATTAGTGGAGCTCTTTACATCCCAATGGCTTCCAGACATGTTCGTATGCCAGGGGACTGACTCACTGCTGCTGGGGTAGGAAAATGTAGATTACACCACTTGATTCTAGTGAAGGCATTTGTCCTCTGAAACGAGCAGCCAGTTTCACGCAGTATACTCTCACTTTGGATTCTGCCAGGAAAATAAGGCTTCTGTTGCATTTGATGCTCAGCTGAAGCCCCAGTAGCAGGGAGTGTCCAGGGATTGGACTGAATGAGTGCATCTCACGCTGTCTTGGGCTTTGTACTGGCCAAATGCTGGTCTCCAGGTGGAATGAAAGTTGCATCTCTGAAGCCCTTATGCCTGCTCTGGACAGGGCCTCTCATGTTCCATGAAAAACGTTCCACAAATGCTAAGTTTTGCTCTCCAGTGTTGCCAACCTCAAATGTTAAAAAAAACACGAGTCAAGTCCTCCAAATTTGATATTGACTTCAGGTTTAAAAACACGAGGCTTAAAAAATCTTTGGGTAGGTTTTGTCATGTCATTTCAGAGCCATTAAAGCACATTGCAGGCATGCTTTCCAAACTTTACTCTGTAAATATGAAGATTAGAAGCTTTTTCTCACAACTTTATCACAAGCCTCCTTGAGAAACCTCTGGAATCACCACTCATAATGAAATTATGAAAATTGTTAATCTTGGTTCCAGTATGAATCCCCTGCATTTTCACAAGGACTCTGTTCTAATTTGTTTGCACAGTAAATACATTTACAAAGACTGAAAGCAGAAGGGAGTGAATGAGATATTGAAAGCAAGGACTAAGGAAGAAAAACTGGTATAAGTCATTGCTTCACAGTGGATTGGCATCCTGGCAAATAAGTTGCATAGATAAATTTAGGTGTGCAGTGGACACATTCACTATTAGATCTTGCGGTTTCAGTATAAGATTAAGCTTAATCAGTCCTGCTTTTCAAAACACAAGGTAATTGTGATGCAATTGTGTATATACAACAGCTTTATACACTTCTACTCTCCAAGGATACATTATCATCCATCATCATGACAAAGGGTGGGCAAGTAGATTTTGTGTCTGTGTTGCTGACTTTTCCTGATAATTGTCAAGGAAAGAAGAGGAAGAATTTGTCATAGCAGCAGAAGAAGTGTAGTCATGTGGTTAAGATACTGGACTGGAGTTTAGATCTAGGTTCCTTCCATGACATTGGGCAAATTGTTCAGGACCAGATGCCCAGTTGGTGTAAATTGGCACAACTGGCCTGGCCCTTACTCTCTTTTGCTCTCTTACACACTAGTGTTCTAGAATCTGAACTGGGTCCAAGTAGCTTTCCGTTTCCAGGCACAAAAAAGCTTGCACAGTGAGGGTACACAGAGAGGCGTTCTCAGTTGCTTCCCTGCAGTTATGGAACTTCCTCCCCCTGAGGGGGATTGTCTGAGCCCAGGCCTGCTCATCTTTCAAAGGCAATGTAAGACTTTTTATTTGGCCAGTCATTTGGCAGGGATATGGTTTTCTGAGGCGTGGGATAAGCGGTTTTAACTGGTTTTATTTATGTCTCTATGATTTTATGTTTTGTAACCTGCCTGAGCCAATGGGATGGGATAATAAATTTAAATAAATAAATAAAATAGGGAGAATAATTCTCCTGAATTATAATGAGGATATATTCAATAAAGTTTGGAAGGCACTCAAAATGCTATTGTGTTGAGGAATGGTGAGATACCTAGATAAAAAAATAGGTCATTATGTTAACACATACATTTTCACAAACTCTTTACATTGCCATGTATAAGATATAATTGCATGCTGTTACTATACATCATATGTATGGGATGTAGCACCATAAAAGAGATAGGATTTCTGTCTGAAAATCTCCACTTAGATAACTCACTACAGTCAGCAATGGTTGGTTTTCATGCATTGCACTGTATTACACTGCATATAGGATTAGTTAGAAACTATGGTTGTTTTTAAACAAGTGCCTCCCCACCCATCACCCATCCATCATGCATGTTGGAAGGCTGCATATGGCACTGATGCGGCCCTGAAACATGCATGATGGGTGGGGAATGGGTGGGAAGGCACTTGTCTAAAAACAGACTTTGTTTTTCCCACATAAAACAAAAGAATCAAATGCAGCAAACCTATTAAGTCTCTGTGTGTCTCTGTGCAGTGAGATATGGTGAGATACCTTTCTTCCAGCTCTCTCTGAGCTCTGAGTTTCTTTTCCTCCAGCTGCAGCCTCATCACCTCCAGACGGAACCTCCTGTTGACTCACAACCTGTAATGACTGTTTAATGGTCATTATAGAGCAGAGTTTCTAACTTGGATGTGTGTAATTTTGTATTTCCAAATATTGCATGAAGTGGGTACTTTCTTGTGCATGCAGACAGCAAGATACATAGTTACCTACGTGCATAAAGAGTCATATTGTGCATTTAGCCTAGCTGGTTGCCTGAAACCTCAGGGACATAATGTTTTACAAGCAACTGGCAGAAGCCTTTTGTGCAATTTTTAAACTCCAGTCTGGAAGGTCTATTTATATTTGTTTTATGTTTCTTATTTGTAATTATTACAATTTGATCAATTTTAGCTACAATAACTATATTTAATTTGTTAAACTGAGAAAATTTACTCCCACTGAACATACGCATTTCCATTTTACAGATGGAGAACTGAGAGGTTAGAACTTGTCCAAAGCCACTCGAGAAGTTCATTAAGATTCAAACCCTGGTCTCCCAGGTTCAAAGCACCTAATCCACTACACCACACTGGCTCTTCTATATTGTCCTGCATTTTGAAAAGTCACTGTCCCTCATTTCAGAGTCCAGGGACTAAGAGTAGTGCTGCAACTCAGTCCTTGGATTTCCTTGGAATTTACCAAGCACCGGACTATTTGGTCTTGGTTTGCTGAGTATCGAATTTCCAAGGAATTGCCTTGAAAATGCGGTACTCATCTATACATCAGCCAATTGGAAAGAGAAGGGGCCAGAGGACAGCGGGTGGAGGGAATAGCGTAGCAGGGGCCAGGGGATGGAGGGAATAGGCCAACATGGGCCTGGGAAGGAGGGGTGGGGACCTAGTGGGGGCTCAGGGATGGAGTACTTAATAGTAGTGGGGGTCTAGCGGGGGTCAGGGGTAGTGCACTTACCCTCCAGAGGGAGTCGTACGATTTATGGTAAGTTAAAAGAAAAAACAAAACAAAAACTGGGCATGCTCAGAAGGGCCTGAATGGACTCTTCGGAGTGTGCTCAGACCTTTCCAAGATGGTGCTGTCGGTGTCAGCATGCTGCGTGCACCATCTTGGATGTAGCCAGCCAGTTCTTCTGAGCGTGCCCAGAACCGGCTGGCCACATCCAAGATGGTGCTCAAAGGATGGGCAGACTGTCTGAAGAAATAACTATTGAAATAATAAGTGTGACAAGTCTGGGAAATACTTACTGAAATAGCAAATGTGAAGAAATTATTGCTGAACCAACAAGTCTGAAGAAACTGCTGAAGAGACAAATTTGGGAGCTGGATCATGTGCTCAACACCAGGGGTGCAAAACCTCAAACCTTTGCAATACCTATTAACTGTGTATATAAGAAGGGCAGAGACAGAACATCTTTAGAAGATTTCCCCAACACAGATCAACGCAGACCAGTACTCTTCCCCTGCAGGACATGGACAGATTGGCCATCTGATGGACTGACCTGACTCAGAGCCGGCGTAGTGAGAATTCAGCTTGCTTGCTGTGCGCAGTATTATTAGTGTATAAGCCAAGCACGGAAATAAATAGGAGATTTGCATTTACTTGAGGTGACTCCAGTGTTAGTTATTAAAGAGAAGTGTGGTAATCCCATACACCGATCCCAAACTTGGTTTTTGGGATACAATGAAAATTGTTAAGAGTGGTCTTAATTATAACTGGTAACAGTTATAGCTCCTGTGCAAAGTGGATAATCCTTTGCATGGACATTATATGGTGCCTTTTAAGTTAGGGTTTCAATCTATTTTGCATACCTTTGTTAATTTAGCCTCACATTATTATGATTAATAAGAGAAGTATTATCTTAACTCCATTTTACATATCACAAAATTCAAGGCATGAAGAAATTAAGACTGGGATTCTCAAAATCACATAAAGCTGCAATCCTCAAACAACTTATTCCAGAGAAGTTGTTTTGATTTCTGGTTATTCCAGACTAATAGGTTTGAGGATTGTGACCTCTCATTGAATTGCAGTGGGAGCTGGGCACTTCAGATGCCTTTGGAAATTTGAGCCTCATTTCCCTTCTATAAGGTTCCTCAAGAAGTGTGAGTTGGAGCTAGTGGTAGAATATCATTTTCCTGTCCCCGGCTGTGCCTGATTCACAAGACTGGGTGTTTTCAAACGCGATGGCAGCACAAACCAGGTACTGCAGTTACGCCTGAAGGCACCCGCCAGATGTTTTCCCAATTTGGCTCCTGACTGTGATGGGGGCTAGCCTGGGCTGTGACTAGGGAAAATCCCCGAGTCACAGCCTGGGATAGCCCCTACCACCATCAGGATCAGGCCTCTGGACCCAGAGTAAAGTGGGTCTAAAAGCCCTCTTTTCTTCCTGTGGTCCAAAGCAGTGGCAGGGGCTGGGTGCCATGGCAGCCATCATTGGCCACCATGGCTGCCTGTCATCTGGGGGGGGTGCGGTCCATGCAGCACAGGGGTGGGACTGTGCAGACACATGTCTGTGCATCTCCCTACTTCCTCCCTGGCCCAGCCACCATAGCATTTGTTCGGCAGTCAGGCCAATTTTTGGCTAGAGTGACGCCTCCTGTCACAGCCCGGAGCAGTCTGTGGCTGTGGAGGGACCCGTCATGTCTAAAAACACCCACTATCTTACCTACCTGTAGATTTATGTCGTTGTTGGTAAAGAACCTATTACAAGATGGGAAGGCATTCACCATTTGAGACAATGAAAAAGAACAAGACTTCATTTCTATAGTAATATTCACAGGAAGTTAGGAACCAGTCAAGATTGCAACCCTGACCTTCCTCATTTTGACATTTGGCCATCGTTTTCTCCTCTGGGTTTTGAAGTCCTATTTTAGTAGATTGTCCTTTAATAGTAACGTGTGCACTGTAGCTTTAAATTACTTCATACAGGGAATCCAACTGAATAAAGAAGGAACGAAAGAAGTGTTTTTCACCAGGTGCTTGCAAACTAATATGTTTCCCTGCAGGCTAGAAATAAAAAGCATCTTATTAAATCACATCATAAATGACCCATGTAGAACAGTTTATTTTACATTAGCTAGGTGAGGAGGCACACAGCCAAATAAATCAAAGTGAACAAGGCAATAATTGTTCTTCTCTTTATATCTCCTAAAATATGGAAGTAATGAAGGAAGCATGTGATTAAAGAGAGAATTCCTTATTAGCAGCTGGTTTTTCTTTTTGCGCTTTTGGGGGTGGGGGTGGAATTCACCATGGAAATAAAAAACATTGTCCCTGTATTTTTGAGTTGACATTTCATATATTTGAAAAGTATAATACTGTACTAGTAAAATAAACTCAGTCAATATATGTCGTTTTAAAATAAATAAATAAAAAAGCACACAAGCAGATTTTTATTAGAGTTGACTGTGTTTTGAAAATTTCTCATAACTTCTTGCTGTGAGCCATTATACCTTCAGGAATAGAAGGTCAAAAAAATCTTTTCACTCCTTGTATTAAAAATTGTATGGCTTTGTACAAATCAAGGACTGGATTTTACCACCCTTACACTGCAGACTTACTCTACTGAAAATCTTATTTCCACTGAAGACAATGGATGATTTGTTACTTAGAGCACAGTCCTTTACCATTAACGTCAATGGCCCTTTTTACATGGACCATGACACGGGGGAGTCAGTGTTCATGCTGGTCTGTGTGCAGTGAGTCATGAGAAAGTGTAGATGGGCTCACACCAACCTCCACCCATCGCACACGTATGGAGGAATCACCGTTTTCATTGGTTGATCCGTGCATGTGTGATGGGTGGAAGTGGGTGTGCATGCATGTTCATGGAAGCACACATGCATGTACGCACCCCCACCCACCTACCGTGAATTTTACACAAGACTCACCCACACATGAACACCCAAATATCTATGTGTTCATGTGTGGGTGCCGCCTGCGTAAAAAGGACCAATGAGAGCTCTGTTCATTTCAGTGGATGGAGGATTGCACCATTAGATTCACTTAGCCAGGAGTTTGTCTTCTGTGAATATAGCAGAAACTGTAATATTCAGACACCACAAGAGATATGGATTTTGTCTGGATTAGAGAGGTGTCAAGATAAGTGGGGTTCCACTCTAAAGGTAAGGCCACATGAGATGTTAACCCACATTTGGCAACCTTACTCCACACTAGCCTGAGATGCAGCTGACCATCAGGCTGGCACTGCCAGATGTTCACCCACTTCCACCCTGGGGTGGGGAAGGAGGCTGCTATGCAACATGTCATCCAAAGAAAGCTGGTTATTAGGGATGGGTGAACAGAACCGAGTTCGGAAATTTGGTTCGGTTCGGAAATTTGGTTCAGTTCGGAAGTTTGGTTCAGTTGACCGAACTATTCAAGTTCGGTTCGAACTCCGAACTTCCGATCAAAGTTCAGAAATTCAAACCCCATTGAACTAAATGGAATATTATCTTTTAGGGATGGACGAACAGAGCTGAGTTTGAAAATTTGGTTTGGTTCAGTTCAAAAATCGAGTTCAGTTCGGAAGTTCGGTTCGGTCTGAACTCCGAACTTCCGAACCGCGTTCACTCATCCCTACTGGTGATGCATCACAGGCTACTGTGCCCCACCCAGGCCAATTTTGGGTAACGGGTCACCTCCTGTCTGGTCAGCCCATGCAGCCCTGCCACGAGGCAAGGTCTGAGGTTCAAGAGTGCACTCTCCCCGCCCACCAAACAGCTGATTGGGGGAGGGGGCCTAAAGGATAATGCATGTCCCTCCTCCATCAGCTGTCTAGTAGCAGCAAAACAGCAAGCCCAATCCTGCAGCACAGCAGGAGACCAGGAATCCATCCCCATGTGTCTGACTCCTCAGCGAGACCCATGTGGCATGGAGGGTCTGGTGACAGCCATGGGGTGTGTGTCTGTGCTCATTTGGACTGCCCTCCCCACCAGCCCAAGGTGTGGAAGCTGCATCACCCTCCCTGGGGTGGGTGGAGGATCTGGACAGCTCTGTCTCATGTGACTTTACCCTAATAGTAAAACACTGAGTTTGAGATTTTGGGGAACATGTATGACATGTCCAAAATAAGGAAAAATCTGGATACAAGAGGTCTGGGGGGGCGTGGGGTGGGTGGGTTCTGTTCTACTCCCATTGAAATCAACTGTGGATACTTGTGGAATATCTTGATGTGGAGATATGGCGGAATCTCCTTTGACATTATATCAGGTTTCTCAGGATGTATGTTTTCTTGATATTCCTCTACATGCTGGAGACACGGACCCTGAGAAAAGCTAATAAGAAAAAACAAAACAAACAAACAAACTGTTGACTTCTGAAATGAAATGTTACAAAAGGCTACTTGAGTTGGCATAACCATAGCAGGAAAGAGATTTTTACAAAGATAGATGGAGTGGAATGGACAATAAGGGCAGCAAAGAACTGCTTCTTTGCTGCCTGCACCACCACAGCATAGGCCTTTAAACTGCTCTTAAGCTGCGATTGATCATACTGATCATGAGTCCAGTGCCACCATCCCTCTAACTGCCTGCTCTCCTGCTTCAAACACCGAAGGCCCTCAGTAAACCAAGGAGACCTGCAGGAGACTCGGGAGTGCAGCAGATGCCTGGGGGCCACTCTGTCAATGGTCTCAGCCAACAAGGTGTTCCAAAAGACCATGAGTTCATCAACAGAGCTGGTGTCAAGGTCCAGGGGAAACTTCACCAGAGCATTCCGGAATCGATCCGGTCCCATAAGTCTCTGGGGGCGGACCGATCTAATCGGTCCTGCACCCTGTCAGGGGCTAACATGCGCCAGAATGCACGCATTAAGGAGGTAATGGTCAGACCATGACAAAGATTCTACCCCCCTGACTTCTACTAACTGACCTCCCACCTCAAGGCTGGTGCAGAAAACCTAATCCAGTGTATGTCCCTCCTCATGTGTGGGGTCACAGATGATTTGGGACAGGCCCATGGTTTTCATGGAGACCATGAACTCATGCCTCGCTCTTCCAAGATCGGTGTCAGTGTGGATATTAAAGTCCCCCAGGACCACTAATCTAGGGGTCCGGAGGATCACATCTGACACCAGATCAGCAAGAGCATGTAGGGATGCTGCCAAGCAGTTGGGTGCACGGTACACCAGCAGCACCCCCTAATCTGTCCCCGGCCAAATCCAACACAAGATGGAGGCACTCAACACCTGGTGGAGCCTGGACCGTATATCTCCTAAAAGACAATGCATCCTTGATAACAATGGCTATACCAACCCCCACTCCCCCCCATCCCTCCAGCCAAGGCTGATGCTGCACAGAGAACCCAGCTGGAACAAGATCAGTCAGAATAGGGTCAGATTCATTGTCCAGCCAAGTCTCTGTAATACACATGAGGTTGGCGTCCCACTCCAGGATTGACTCCCGGATGGTAGATGACTTACTGACAACCGACCTCACGGTTATGCATAAATGTAAGGGATAAGAAAGACACATGTAGTATTAAAGTCAGGTTAATTAATACTTAAGGATGAATTTCTAACATTCTCTTAACGATGTAGGGTTTGCTTTAAAAGAAAATCGGTGTAACTATGCATATACATAGCTAACTATCTTCCTTTCATGGGAGTGGGGATGGGGAAGGGTGTTGCTGCAGATACCTTCCTTCCTATCTCTCAGTGAACAAGCAGCACAGCCAATTGCTACCAAGTCACCACTGAATTAATATAAAAACAACTTTGTATTTCATTTTCCATTGTCCCCTCTCCTGACAATAAAATAATTGAATTCCAGGCATGTCATCATCCCAGAAGATGAAAGCCACATGTCGACAGATTAAAAATGTCTTATCTTCATCCACATAGTTGGAGCCAGACAGTTTTTAACTATGCAGACCATATTAGAAAGCATCCTTGTAGTACATGCAAAAAGAGATTTTCCATTATTCTCAGGAACGATGTAAATTACAAGCTTCCAGTCGTCTCTTAGTTTTCTTGAAGTCAAATACTTCTGTTTTAAAATCATGTGTACAATAGTTTATCCAGAAACACACACTTCAGTGGAAAGTTAGAAAATATAAACTAATGCCTAGTTTTTAAATGGTTTCCTCTGAGAATGAGTCAGGAAAGGAGATAAGGCTTTTTGTCTCTAGAGTGCAGAAAGTGTGGTTGCTGTGTTGGTCCCAAGTGACAGTGAGACAAAGTGGTTCAAATGATATATATTACTGGACCAACTGTTGTTGGTTGGAGAAAAACAAGCTTTTTCGGGCCACACAGGGCCCTTCCTCAGGCATGTAGCGTAGCTAGTAGAAATATATAAAACGATCAAATATAGGGCAGGTATATATGAGGGGGCATGGAATAAGTGTGAGTGGATAGTACAGGGTATCAGGTGGGGACGGGTGTAAGAGAAAGAGAGGGAGATGTGCCAGACATTTAAAAAAAGCTGTAAAAGTATATATTGGTGTAGGAGACCAAGAAACAATAGGTGATGGAAAACATACAGAGTAGGGATGGGCGAACAGAATGCGGTTTGGATGTTCGGTAGTTAGGTTCAAAACTTGAGTTTGGGTTTGATGGTTCGGTTCAGACGAGTTCGGTTTCGCCAAACTTGGCCGAACATTCAAAAATAGTGAAACCGAAACTAAATCGAAACTGAAACCTAAGTTTCGGCTGTGGAAAGACATTTTTCCTGCCCCCGAACTCATACAAGCTCATCCGAACATGACCAAACTGTTCGGTCATTGAGAGTTTGGTTCAGACATTCGGTTCGGACATCCGAACAGACCAAGTTCGGTCCGAACTCCGAACATCCAAACCGCGTTAGCCCATCCCTAACACAGAGAAGGCAAACATACGGGTTGGGGGTATACAGTGGGAAACAGCTTATCAGTTGAAGGAAATATGCATATCAAAGGAACTGGATTCACAGTAACACACAGGTTGAGTATTCAGCTCAGTCAGTTACTGAGAGGCAGACAACGGAGTTTGAATATCTAGGAACTTGGTACAGAGGATAACAGAAGTTAAAAATGCAGTAGACTGCAAAGTATAACTGATATTTGTAGTGACTGGAGATATTTGTAGCCAATGGACTTAACAAAGACCTACATTTCTCCAGCCACTACAAAAATCTGTAAACATTGACATAGAAAAGAATGGACTTAACAAGGACCTATATTTCTCCAATCACTGCAGATACTCATTCAAATCTAGGTTGGAATGGCAGAAGAAGGGGCATGATAGCACCTTAGTGACTAAGTGGTAGAAGAAGTCATGGACTTTCATAGGCAAAGTCCTATTTCATCAGATATTTGAAATGAGTCACCAGTTACACCTGGTGAGGCGGCTCTGTCCTTATGTCTTGGACTCCAAACTTGCCACTGTCAACCGTGCGTTCGTCACCTTGAGGCTGGATTACTGTAATGTCCTCTATGTGGGGCTGCCCATGATGATGGTCCAGAGACTGTAGTTGGTGCACAATGCGGTAGCCCGTCTGCTTACAGGGACGGGCCGCCGGGAGCATATTACACCTGTGCTCCAAGCTCTGCACTTGCTGCCTATAGTCTTCTGGGCCTGATTCAAGGTGCTGGTGTTGACCTAAAAAGCCCTTAATGGCCTTGACCCTAGCTATCTGAAGGATTATATCTCTTCCTGGGCTCTGGGGCACTCCTGCGGTCATCAGGGAGCGCCCTCCTGGAGATTCCTCGATATTGTCAGGTGAGGACTGACAGGTGGGCGTTCTCAGCAGCCACACCAACACTCAGGAACTCACTCCCCGCGGGTATGTTCGCCTCAGCCCAACTCTCCTTGTTTTTCAACACCAATATAAGATGTGGCTTTTCCACCAGGCATTTGGTGGAGGGGATGGTTGTAGGGAGGGTTAAGGGTGGTTGGGTTTTTATATATTTTTCCACATGCTGCTTGTTTTTATTGTATAGCTTTTCATTGTTGCTATTTTATATATTTTTATTATTGCTTTATTGTATTTATTGACTGTTGACCGCTGTGAGCCACCCTGAAGTGCCGGAGGTAGGAGGGGGCAGGATATAAATAAATAAATAAATAAATAAATAAATGTGGAGTATATAGAGTGATGGAGGGAGAGAGAGCACTAGCAGTTAGATAGATACTATACTAAGGAAAGGAGAGTATGGATAGAGTGAGGGATAAACGAGTGTGAAAGGAGTTTTGAAAGATGCAGTGAGTGGAAGGAGTGTAATGCAAGTTAAATTCATATAGTGATAAAGAAATCTATAGTGCTTATTGAGGCCACAGGCTATCGCAATAGAGACTGCAAATGATTCCTTGTTCTGAAATTTCAAATACAAATTGTTTGGGAAGTTCTTTTGTTTAAGTACAGCCACTAATAATTCATTGATGGGGTGACCAGGAAGGCTGAAATGTAATGGCCAGACAGATTTCTGTGGGAATTTTTTAAGTTTAGCTTTTTGTAGCATTATGAAGTATACAGAATAGGAAACAAAGTTACTGTTTACAGAATCTTCAAGGTTCCTGTGTGGGTTTGGAGCCCATTGGTTGGACAATACAGGCTCTCTTCTGTCTGATTAATGAACATTAATCAGACATGTGCTCCAATAACATACTTTTGCAGTCTCCCAAGGCATAGGATATCAATTGGCCAAAAAGAAAGGTCTTGCATTGCCTCTGGAAGATGCTTAGGCTTGGGTTCTGATGAATCTCCAGGGGGAGGGAAGGAGTTCTACAACACTGGGGGAGCAACCAAGAACATTTCTCTGTGCATTCTCATCATATGGACCTGACCTGCAGGTGTTACCCATAGGAGAATGCTGCCAGCTGACTGCAGGGACCATGGTGGAGCACAATGAGAGATGCACTCTTTCAGATATATGGGGCCCAGCCTGTTTAAGGCTTTAAAGGTCAAAACCAAACCAGCACCTTGAATTGTGCCCAGAAAGCGATTGATAATAAGTGTGTGTATAGTGTCTCCCATTCAGATGCTGAAAATTTAGAAAGTGGATATTGATATATAACCAGATTTTAGAACATTGAGATACTTTTTCCCAGGGCTGGACTTAGGATTTTAGCTTTCCTAGGCAACTCAGGCTGCCCTACCCCACCCCTCCGGAGCTTTGGCTCACGCGCCATCTGAGGCAGGGAGGAAGACAATGGCAGTGCCCAGCATGGAAACACAGTCTCTTCCTCTGCACTCAGCACCACTGCAGAGCACGTTTGCGGGAGGGCTCAGGGGCAGAACGGGGATTCTCCAGGTGGGGATGGATGTGGGGGGTCCTCCCCTCCAGACTGCAGGAGGCGTGGGTAAGGCAATGTAGTTGCGGCACTGGCAGGGGGAGGTGGCACCATGACTGGGCAGGCAAAGCCTGAGAACAAAAGTCCCCAAACCTTCAAAATCTGCTGCCCTAGGCAGGTGCCTATGTTGCCTGCCCCAGCGCCCCTAAGTCTGGCCCTGCTTTTCCCTATACTCTCTGTGAATTATGATGGGAAGATGGAAGGTAGAGGGCCTCCAGGTACTAGGATATTTTTCTGTTCTTATGATATACCAGAACTCCAAATTTATTTCAAAAGGCCTGAGGGCAGAAGTTCCCCAATGGTGGGTTGAGATTAAACCAAATCTCAACATGCAGTCCTGACTATTAAAATCTAGCCACTGAATCCAGAAGAATCAGGATTGTGCCCTAACTACAATAGCAGAATTAAGGGAGCAAAGCTAAACTGATGGTTACAAGATCTTATTTATGCCTAGATTTTGTCTTAGGTCTCTTATGTCTGCTGGTATAGTTAGAGTAACCTTTATAAAGCAATGAAATATAATCTCAGTATCTTGCTTTATAAGTAGCATTTTGCCATTCATTTATAGAGGCAATAGACTCATTCTGCAGCTCCCCACCAAGCTGCATTAACTGATAACATTTCCCTCTGCACCTTTTTAGAGACTCTCTGTCTATGCACAGTTCACTGAACCAATGAAAGCAGTTTCTTCTTTGTCATCTTCCTGGATCACACACACACGTCTCCAGTGTCTCTGTGTTTATGTTTTGGAAAGCACAGCTTAGCAAGATGGTTTGCTTTTACAAGCTCTAGTACTAAAGGCTCATAATGAGCAAACAATACCTTGCAATAAAAAGAAGCATATTACCTGCAAATACAGAACAAAGATAATGTCATTGCAGATGTTGCTTTTCATTGTGATAGCTAACAGAAAGGACTTGCTACTGCGAGATCAAATCTATGAGCAATAGCCAAGTGTGTCCACTCGCTACAATAGCAACTCCTAATGAATAAACTTCCTGGTTGTAAAAATGAGACTGTATGTCAAAGGAAAGAAGAAAGAGGAATTATTCACATACAGATTTGCAATCGTTTAACTGAAGATATTTTTAGACCAATTTGTTAAAGCCAGTGCAATTTCATGTATAGATGTTCTTTTTAGGGAAAATTTTATTGATCCCGCAAAGGCTTGTCTACATGAGAAAGCTGCATCAGTTTAACTTCAATTCATTTTAAAACAGTTGCAATTAAACTGGTTAAAAGCCCTAGGGAGAAATACTTATTTTGCTTTAAAAGTGATTTATTTCAGTTTCACTTTAGTATGTTAATCTACCAATTTAAACTATGCCAAATAAACCAATCTTATGTTGCATAAGGGTTTCCCCATAGGATGATGATAATGATTGATGATGATTGATTATTTAATTAGGTAGTGATGGCAGTGTACCTGGCACCGTACAATCAATAGTTATAGACAGACAGATCCCTACCCCGAGGAACTTACAATCTAAGAGAGATAAAGGAGGGGAAGACAAGGGAGAGGTGAACAGCTTTTAACTTAGTTACAGTGAACCCACTTAGTAACTATGGGTGATTTCAGACGTGCTGGCCTCCCTCGTTGCCACGGTCCGGGATCCGTTTCGGATCCCAGACAGGAATAAGACTGGCCATCCTTTAGACGTGCTGGCCTGATTCCACTTGGGGATCAGGGAGGGGGCGGGGCTATGCAGCGTGACGTGTGGCCACACAGCCCCGCCCCCCCATGCTCCCCTGGCCGCCCGCCCTCCTGGAGATGGGCGGGCACAGCAGCCAATCCAACCGCTGCGCCCAATCTCGGATCATGACCGGGACCACGCTCTGGACTTGGCAGAGGTAACAGATGTTACTCTCTGCCATTTCCAGACCGTGGTCCAGCTAACCACCATTCCGGAGGGGAGGCCGACCTCCCCTCCGGAATGGTGGTTATTCAGATTCCCGCCAGAGGTTCACTGGGTTGAACATTTGGCAGGAACCCCTTCAGACGTTACGGGCCCTTCTCCACCACAGGGGATTGACTGTGGTAAAAGGAAGGCCCATAACGTCTGAAATCACCCTTAGTTACAGAGAAGAGATTCTGAATCAGGGGTGAGGAAGAGGACACAATTCCACTCATGAGGAGCTAGAAAAAGCCTGAGAGAAGAGGTATGTTTTCAGGAGGAATTTGAGAGTCGGGAGGGAAGGAGCAGAATGAATGTATCCAGGGAGGGAATTCCAGGCATGGGGGGCAGGAAGAGAGAAGGGATGAAGCTGTTTAGTGGAACAAGGGGGTCACAAGCAGGTGAGGGTGGGGGCAGATGGGGAGCAAAGCTCCCAGGCAGGAGTGTGGTGGGATATAAAAGCAAAGAGATATGTGGGTGCAAGACCATGAAGACAAGGAGCTTGTGCTGAATGCATTCATATTAGAGGAAGCCAATGTAGAGCAGAGAGAACGGGCTAAACGTGGTCAAAGTGACGGGCAAGGTGGATGACTTTGGCAGGAGAGCATTGGACGGAGATGAGGTCATGAGATCAGAGCACGGGAGACCAGTAAGAAGGAAGTACAGTAGTCAGGGTGAGAGATGGCTAGAGCATGGAGTAGGTGTTTTTTTTCAGTGGCAACAGTAATGCTGGGCCGTATTTTAGCAATATTATACAGGGCGAAGTGACAGGTTTTGGCAACAGCCTGGATCTGAGGCTAAAAGGAAAGAGAGGAGTTAAAGATGAATCCCAGGCTATTTATTTATTTATTTATTTGCATTTATTGGCCTCCCCATCATGCCCACGGCATCCCGGGGTGGCTTACAGCAAACAAAACAACAATAAAAACTCATAAAACATAATATCAGAGATAAAATGATACCATAAAACCCCTCCCCAAATCCCCCCAACCTATCCTACCCTCCCACCCCTCCAAAGGTCTGGGCGAACAGCCAGGTCTTACAGGCTCAATGAAATGTCATCAGACCTGGGGCCAGGTGGGCTTCCTCCGGGAGGAAGTTCCAGAGTCGCAGCCCATACACCAAGAATGCCCTCTACATTGTGGTCCCCCGTTTAACACGGGGGACCTCCAAGAAGGCACCCCCGGAAGACCCCAGGGATCACTCTGAGGCACGGTGAGCGAGGCGGTCCCCAAGGTATGAGGAGCCCAGACCATGTAGGGCTTTATAGATCAACACCAAACACCTTGAATCTGACTCAGTATGCTATAGGAAGCCAGTGCAGAGTGCGGAGCACAGGTGTTATATGTTCCTGCTGCCTCATCCCTGTGAGGAGACGGGCCACCGCATTCTGTACCAGCTGCAGCCTCCGAACCAGAGCCAAGGGAAGCTCCATGTGGAGCACATTGCAGTAGTCTAGCCTCGAGATGATGAAGGCATGAATAAGAGTGGCCAGGTCAGACCCAGAAATGTATGGGCGCAGCCTCCGTTCTAGATACAGCTGGCAGAAGGTGGCTTTAGCCACCGCCTTCACCTGCAAATCCAGACAGAGGCCCAATTCCAAAACCACCCCCAGACTCCGAACCTGTTTGGCTCCAGGAGGGCAAACCCCGTCCCTACCAGAGGAGCCAGCACCTCCCTTGCCCTACCCACCACCTTCACCTCCATCTTATCGAGACTGAGCTTCAGTCTGCTCTGCCGCATCCAATTTGCCATGACCTCTAAACATTGGGAAAGCAACGAGATGGCAGGGCCTGGGTGAGTTGAAAATGAGAGGTACAGCTGAGTATCATCAGCATATTGGTGACATCGTACCCTGAACCCTCTCACGATCTCCCCCAGGGGCTGCATATACACATTAAACAAAAGCGGAGACAGGATCGAACCCTGCGGAATGCCACAGGTCAAAGCCCGAGAGCTCAATGTTTCAGCTCCCAGTACCACCTGCTGACTTCTTCCCAAGGAGAATGAGCAGAACCACCCAAGGACAGTCCAGTCCACACACCCCAGGTCTCTCAGCCGCCTCAGCAGCAGCCCAAGGTCCACGGTATCAAAAGTGGCCGAGAGATATAGCAGGATCAAGAATGTAGAACATCCTGCATCCATCTCCCGGCAGAGATAGTCCACCAAAGCTGTCTCAGTACCATAGCCGGGGCAGAACCCAGACTGAAAAGCGTCAAGGAAACTGATACTGTCCAGATGTGCCTGGAGCTGCAGAGCCACTGCCTGTTCAATAACGTTCCCTAGAAAGGGAAGATTAGAGACAGGACGGTAACTGGTGAGTGCGTCCACATCCAAAGAAGGTTTCTTCAGCAGGGGGCGCACCACAGCCTCCTTGAGACTGGGCAACAACCTCCCCTGCCAGAGGGACGTGTTAACCACCCTCATCAGAACCGACCCCAATGTCTCCCTGGAGGATTTCACCAACCAGGACGGGCATGGATCTAGTTCACAACTGGTGGCTCGAACAGACCCGAGGACATCCACCGCATCAGCTGGTGTCACTTCCTGAAACTCCTCCCAGATGGTGCCTCCATAACCTCATGCTCCTCACCTACTGATCCAACCTGGTGTCAAAGTTACTCTGAATCTGAGTGATCTTGTCTTCAAAGTAAATGGCAAACTCCTCACAGCGGGCTTGGGACAAGTCCCCGTCCAGGCAGAGGGAGGCCGGACTGACCAGCCCCCACACTACCCAGAACAGCTCCGCTGGATGCAACTTTGCAGACGCTATGAGGGCAGCAAAGAATTCCTTCTTTGCTGTCCTCACAGCCTCAACATAGGACT
>QEPC01001876.1:80911-113599 GCA_003113815.1 Sphenodon punctatus | reverse complement strand
GGTTTTTTAAATAAAACTATTATTATAGCATCTGTGGCTTGTCTCAAGTAGGGTAGTATTAATAATTGAAGCTAAAAATTAAGCTGCCAATGGTATCTAAAATCGAGGAAAAGGTGAAGTCATTGTGCCTAATAGTGAATGCACGCCAACATCGTGGATTTGAAAGTTTGGCCTAACTAGAACAATGCTGAGTGCACATTCTGTTAAGAGAGGCAGTGAGAAAAGAACAGATGCAAGAGCAGAAGCCCCAAAGAAGGTCTGAGATGGATTAGTCCCACAGAGGGAGCAGAAAGGAGAATGTGCATGAAGTAGAGTACTGCATGGCATTGGGCACATCCTCCATCCACTGAAGTCAATGGCTCCCCTCTCATTGGCTTTAACAATGGAGGATTGCACCACCCAAGGTGGACACGGATTCCAGCTTTAATAACTATTTACTCATCATCCCCTATCCCGATGTCTGCTATAAAGTAATGCAGTTCTCTCATCAAGCTGTGGCAAACCCAACACTTCCTTTGAGACCATTTTATGTCTCAAGCCATGAGCAGCCACAGGGAAAAAATAAATTGTAAAACAGAACTGAGTGAATGATGAAGTTTTTGTTTTAATAGATGTACATCATGCTTTACCCTTGATTTCAATAACAGACTCAGTATTAATAAGGGCAGTGTCTCACCTGTATAGTAAAAACAAAGGGACAAAAAAACCTCTGTGTGGCAGGACTAAGTTTATTTATTTTTCTTGTTGCTTCCCATTTCCTTTCAAACCATTCTTTCTGTGTTGGTTTTTGTTGTTGTTGTTGACACTTATTCCACTATAATATCTGCTCTTATCAAAAACGCTTGAGTGATCTTGCTAGGCTTCTCTATTTATCTTGATTGCTATTCAGTTAACATTAATATATTAACAACAACATGGAGCTCATTTCCATTTTATGAAGTCTTAACATTTTATAACGCCAAAGCTACACAATTGGGTTTTATAGGAACAACAATCTCCCGCACATCATTTATGTGTTACTTCATGTAGGTGCTCAACACTAGAGCTGAAACAAGCAGTGAATTTATTACCCACAAGTAATATCCACATTTTCGAGTAGTCCTTTGAGCACCCAACCCTGTACCCACAATGAAAATGAGTACTTGCCTACCCATTTTGATTTAAAATGGAGGTGGAGTGGGTGTAAATGCCACTAATTTTATAAGCCATCTGTTAGAAAGTCTTGGACAAGTAAAAGGCAACACAGCCCCACCAGAAGGCCCCTTTTAAGGAGCTAACTGTAAACTCTTTATACGACCAATATGCCGGACCCACCCTCATGACCAAAGTAGATAAGTATAATTCACAATTACTCTGGTAATTCTCCTGGTAGAACTTTGCCAAAGAAGTGGAAAGGGTGGGGGTTCAAGGTTCCTAAAGTCCAAAATAAAAACTCAATGGAAACATCATAGACCCCACCAGCCATAAATGAAAGAAAATCCCTCTGTCTTTTGTTTTTAATATAAAGGAGCAGCTCCTACTTTCACAGCTCAGGTTGAATCCTACATCTGTTAGGGTCAATAGGAGCTGAGAGTTTATTTTGTTTAAAAAAGGTAACAGGAAGGAAACACAACGCAGGCTAGAACCCATGACTCCTGAAATAGCAAGCACAAAATTTAGCTAACCAGCTCTGTTACAAGCCAGTGTGGTGTAGTGGATAACATGTTGGACTTGAATGTGAGAAATCAGGGTTTAAATCCTGTCTGAGCCATAAACTCACTGAGTGGCTTTGGGCAAGTCACAACATCTCAGTCTTAGCTCCCCATCTGTCATAAATGGTGGTGTGCATATCTTCCTCTCACCTTTGTCCAACTTAGATTGTGATCCCACTGGGCAGGGACCTGCCTATAACAACTTCAAAATGCCAGGCACGCTGTTAATGATATATGAATGGTTAATAACTGCACCTGTAGTGTTTTTACAAACAGCTATCTAGCTTGCTGGGCACTATCCTGCTGGTTGACTGGCACACTCCAGCTAGCTGTTTCTTCTGCTGGCAGACTAGGGCACAGGAGACTAGTGGTTGACTGGCACACTCTAGCTAGCTGTTTCTTCTGCTGGCAGACTAGGGCACAGGAGACTAGTGGTTGACTGGCACACTCTAGCTAGCTGTTTCTTCTGCTGGCAGACTAGGGCACAGGAGACTAGTGTGGGGTTCTAATCTAGACTGCGTTGTAAACTAAAGGTGTGATCTGTTGCATTTATAAGTTCACTTTTGGAAACAATAATACAGGATTCTCTGATGATTCGATGCAGTTGCCTGTAGGATCCTTGAACCACTAACCTTTCCACTTTCTTTCCAAAAGCTCTACCAGGGGAGTTACCTTTTCTTATACCTAGCTGCATTGGTCATGAAAAGAGTTTACAGTTAGCATCTTGAAAGAGCCATTCTGGTGTGGCTCAGCTGCTCTGCTTCAGGTCAGACTAGCAAGAGTGCCAGGTTCTATACTGCTCGTTCCTTGCCCAAGCCCCCTTCAAACAGCTGGCTTATAAAATTAGTAGCATTTACACATTTAAAATCCTAAACGGGTACTCATCACATGTATGCAAGTAATGCTTACTACTTGACCCTCATAGGGCAGATTGGGTAGTGCGTATTCAATGGGGTTATCAATTTTGGAGAGTACTCATTTCAGCTCTACTCAGCACCCTTCAAGAAGTGCAAAACACCTCACAGGATTGGGCCTGAAATACTTAGAAGAAAGGGCAAAGGATAAAACACGTCACAATAAATAAAGTTGATATTTTAACATTATTTGATTGCAATCTTTCTTCCTACCATATTTTTCTATTATAGACTTTGCCCATTTATCTAGATGAAGGCTAAATTGGACAAAACCTTAAGCTTTCATTTTATTGCAATAGTATAACCATTGTATTAATACACTTAATAAGTTCTTACTTAAGAGATCTCTTCCAGTGCTGTAACATTTGGGGATTCAATAAAAATCTTCTGGTTAATGGTTCAACCTTATTCAAGAAGGATTTTATGAAGATGGTATATAGACTCATCTATCAATCTCTCCATGTAGAAATACAGGTAATAAAGGTATATGTGTTACAATTTGTCTTTAATAAGACCCATATATTTTAACCAAGGAAAAGAGTCTAAGAGTGGACAAGTTCATTTAGAGATTTCAGAGAGAACTGTAAAAAACTATTAATCTGCCTTAATTATGTCACCTCTGAGACTTAAATTTACTCCCTCCTCATAAATACTGCTTAGAAATTAATTTCAGGTGTTCTGCATGGAGTACGTTGGAAAATAAAGGTCCACAAAACGTACAACTTCAGATTCAATCCAATCTTTGGGTGACCCCCAGTAAAAAAAAGAAATCAGGGGTCTTACTAAAAAGATTGAGGGATGCTAGTTACTTTTATTTCAGAGCATCATGAGAACGATAATGGGTAACTGAGTGTGAAGAACTTTAAGTCTTGTGGTGGCTAACTCTGCAATACAGATGACAACTGCGGACAGAGCCAGGTATTTCAAGTGCTGCAGAGCTCACAGAGCTTTATACTTTTTTTTTCTTCCCCCTCTTGGTTTTAAAATGATTTAGGATTATGACTCCTCCAGGTGGCAGATTGCTGCTTACACTGCAAAAAGATGTATGAGAGGTTTAGTGGGGAGGGAATCTCTGTAAAGCCTCACCCCAGTTTGGGGGTTTGACTTTTTCCCACTTTGCATAGGTTGTCAATCAACCTCAAAATGTTTGCATTACCCTCGCTCATTGACTATCTGTGCAGAAATCTGTGAGTCAGTAGCAGTTCACGAGTTCAGGATCAAGACTACCCTTACCCCACCCCGACCATGCTCCTGTCAATGTGAGGCTTTTCACCTAAAATTACACATCTTACTTGAAACCATGTGAGATATATAAATAAATGGGACTCATTCCTTGCCCCCTCCATCTCCCTGATCTTTCTATTCTAGCTGTCACAGACAATCCTAGCTTTTACCTCCATAAACACTAGCCCAGTTGACTAGTTTTTCACGGGGTCCAAGAAAATGGGGAAGGTATCACAGGCTCGTGGTAAACCAGCAGTCCAACCGGAGCCAGCAGCACAGAGAAAACAAATAAGAACATAAGAAGTGCCATACCGGGTCAGATCTAGCCAAGCATCCTGTCTCCAACAGTGGCCAATTATGGTGGCTTGGGAGAAGCACCCAACAGGTCACAATGGGGGATCCATTCCCTGTTGTTTCCCCCCAGCTCCCATGTTCCCTGATCCTGTCTGACTAATAGCTGCTATGAGACTGCAGCTAGGCCTGACAGCAGCAGAGCAGCCATGGAGTATTTATTTTATTTATTTTATTTATTTAATAATTTATACCCCACCCCTCCTGCCAACAGCTCGGGGTGGCTAACAAATCTCACATAAAAACATTTAAAATATTTAAAACCATCATAAAAAAATAATCTTAACAATTAAAACAGGGAAGGACAAAAATTATAATAAATAATAAAGAAGGGTAGGAGGATAAAAACCCACTAAACCACCCTCCCACCCTCCCCAAAGGTCTGGGCGAACAGCCAGGTTTTACAAGCTTACCGGAATGTTAAAGGCTTGGGGTCAGGTGAGCTTCCTCTGGGAGGGAATTCCAAAGGCGCAGCCCAGCCACCGAGAATGCCCTCTCCATTGTGGCCCCCCGCTTCACACGGAAGACCTCCAAGAAGGCACTCCTGGCAGACCGAAGGAGCCACTCTGGAGCACGGAGGACGAGGAGATCCCTGAGGTATGAGGGACCAAGACCGTGAAGGGCCTTATAGATCAATACTAGTACCTTGAACCTGGCTTGGCACGCTATTGGCAACCAGTGCAGAGCCCGGAGCTCAGGTGTTATGTGGTCCCGGTGACTCGTCCCTGAGAGGAGGCAGGCAGGCGCATTCTGCACTAGCTGCAGCCTCCGAACCAGGAACAAGGGCAGCCCCACGAAGAGCATGTTGCACGTAGTCCAGCCTCGAGGTGACGAAGGCATGGACGAGGGAGGCCAGGTCTGGGCCAGAGACATACGGACGCAACCTCCGCACCAGATACAACTGGCAGAAGGCAGCCTTCGCCACCCCCTCTACCTGCTGCTCCAGACGGAGATCCCTGTCCAGCACCATCCCCAGACTCCGGACTTGTTGAACTACAGGAGGGCGAACCCCCCCAATCAGGGGGACCAACACCTCCCTCACTCTCCCCACCACCTTCACCTCTGTCTTATCAGGGTGGAGCTTCAGTCTGCTCTGACACATCCATTCCACCACGGCCTCCAAACACTAGGATCGCAACGAGACAACAGGGTCTGGGTCATCTGAAAAAGGGAGGTACAGCTGAGTGTCATCAGCATATTGGTGACAACGCACCCTGAACCCTCTCACGATCTCCCCCAAGAACTGCATATAAACATTAAATAATAATGGAGACAGAATAGACCCCTGCGGAATGCTGCAGGACAAAGAGTGGGGACAAGATGTTTCAGCTCCCAGCACTACCCGCTGGTTTCTCCTCGAGAGGAATGAGCGGAACTATTCAAGAACAGTCCCATCCAGCCCCCCCAGGTCACGCAGCCATCTCAACAATAGTCCATGAACCACGATGTCAAAAGCGGTCGAGAGATCTAGCAGGACAAGAAATGTCGAATGTCCTGCGTCCATCTCTCGGCAGAGATCGTCGACCAAGGCCACCAACACCGTATTAGTGCCATAGCCAGGGCGCAACCCAGATTGAAAAGGGTCCAGGAAACCAATGCTGTCTAGATGCGCCTGGAGCTGGATCGCCACCGCCCGTTCAATAACCTTCCCACAAAAGGGAAGGTTAGAGACAGGTCGGTAGCTGGCGAATGCGTCCATGTCCAATGATGGTTCTTCAGCAGGGGGCGCACCACAGCCTCCTTGAGGCTGGGCGACAACCTCCCCTGCTGCAGGGACACATTAACCACCCTCGCCAGCACAGTCCCCAGCGTCTCCCTGGAGGCTTTCACCAGTCAGGACGGTCACGGATCAAGTTCACAACAGGTGGCTCTCACAGACCCCAAGACATCCACTACATCGGCCGGCGTCACTTCTTGAAACTCTCTCCACAAAGATGGACCAGACGGGGCCTCCATCACCTTGCGCCCTCTACCTACTGCCTCTAATCCAGTGTCGAAGTCGCTCTGAATCCAAGCGATCTTGTCTGCGAAGTAGGTGACAAACTCCTCACAGAGGGCCTGGGACAAGTCCCCGTCCAGGCGGAGGGAGACTGGACTGGCCAGCCCCCACACCACCCGAAACAGCTCCGCCAGGCGTGACTTCGCAGACGCTATGAGGACAGCAAGGAACTCCTTGCAGAAATTAACAGTCTGGCTGTTTTAAAATAATACATTTAGAATGTTCTACGGTTTTTTATGTGATTCTGAAGGTGATTGTCTTGATAGTTGAAATGTTAAAAATTGTGATGCTTCTGGCTTGCTTTTGGGTTTTAGATTTTTGTAAAACACCTTTTTCAAGGGTTTATCAGAACATTCTAAATAACGTTATATAACAATAATCTTTACCACCTGCACAGGTAGAACGTTTTAATCCTTTAGACATCCAAAAACTAATACTCGAATGGAACTTCACAACAGTGTGGTCATTTAAAAGCAGCCTCCACTCTCTCCAGTACTTCAGGCTAGAAAACTATCCAGCATGAAAAGAGCACTAAGAGGATGTTATTTAGACATAGGAAAAGCAGTATGTACTCCTCAGTCTTCTCCATGTTGAGAATTAGGTAGCTCCGATGCATCCAGGTGACTATGTCATTCAGGCATTCCTCCAAGGCAGAGGCCGAGTTGGCAGGGCTCACGGGGCAAGAGTTGTGTATCATCAGCATACTGATGATACTCAATCCTGTGCTTGATCGTGATATCCCTAAAAGGCTACATGTACAAGTTGAACAACACGGGTAAAGAATAGAACGTTGTGGTGCTGCTGGTAGTGCTTATCTGTTGCTTGTAGCTTGTTCACAATCTGGCAGCATGGCTGCTTACTGGTTCAGGCAGCCATGATTATATTACAATCTCCCTGTGTTTGCATTGGCTGCCTGAGGAGCAACAGATTGATTTTAAAATCATCGTGCTGCTGGTTTTTAAGGCCCTGAATGGTTTAGACCCTGGTTATATTTGACACCTACTTCTGGAACCTCACACTGACAGGTATCTGCACTCAGAAACTACTTGCTCTTTGGGGGTTCTGCCATCGCATCTGAAGTCGGCAGGCGATGGGGCTTTTGCTCCCTCCCTCCAGGTATTAATCTCAGTTCCTCCCTCCTTACCTTTAAGAAGCACCTGAAAACATACTGATTCTCTAGGTGCTTTTAGGATCTACTGATGGTTCCGTCAATATACTTTGTCCTCCCTTTTTTCCTGCCCCATTTTTAAATGTTTGATGACTGTTTTATTATTGATACATTGTTTTAAATTGTTTATATGTTTTTTAACTTTTTGTGAAGTGCTCCAAGTGCCATGTAAGGCAGGGGGAGCTATATACATTTTATTTATCTATTTATTTATCTATTTATTTATTTATTGCCATTTTTACCCCATCCTTCCCCAAAGGCTTAGGGTGACTCACAAAAGTATAAAATACAATTAAAACACTAAAATACAATTCAACAAAAACACCCGCTCCAAACCCAAACCACCAACACCTTCCACCTAATCCCTATTCCCTGCCTGCCAAATGCTTTACTAAAAAGAAAAATTTTGCACTGCCTCCAAAAAATGCCCAGGCTTGGACTCAAACAGACCTCCAGAGGGAGGGAGTTCTACAATATTGGGGCAACAGCCAAGAATGTCCCCATGCAGGCCCGCATTGTACAGACAAGAATAACAAGTGGAACCCACAGGAGAGTAACCCCGGCTGACCACATGGGCTGCAATGGAGCTTGGTAGGACAGGCAGTTTTAAAGATAACTGAGTCCCAGGCCAATCAGAGCTTTAAAGATAAAAAACAGCACCTTGAATTATGCCTGGAAAGCTATAGGTAGCCAGTGCAGACTCCAGAGAACCGGTGTAATGTGCTCCTGGCGGCCCATCCCTGAAAGGGCCCAGGCTGCTGCATTCTACACCAGCTGCAGCGTCCAAAAAGTCATAAAGGGTAGCCTCATGTAGAGCACATTGAAGTAATCTAGCCTCAAGGCGATGAAAGCATGGATGACAGTCGCCAGATCCAAGTCAGAAAGAAAATATCACAGCCTCTTCATCAGATGGAGTTGGTGAAAAGTGCTCCTTGCTACCGCAGCAAGCTGAATATTCAGGTGTAGCAAGAGGTCCAGAAGCACTATTAGGCTGCAGACCTGAGTGACCAAAGGGGGCTAGACCCCATCAATAATAGGAGTCACAATTCCCCCTAAGTCACAGGGCCAGCCAACCATCATCACTTCAGTCTTGACAGAATTCAACCACAATCTGCTCATCCTTATTCAGTCTTCAACAGCTGCCAGACATCAGGTAAGCACCAAGACTGCAGGACCTGGGTTAGATGAAAAAGAGAGGTAGAGCTGGGTATCATCAGCATATTGATGACACTTCACTCCAAATCCAGAGGATGATGAGCAATTGCCAATCACCACCCACTGAGATCTCCCTGACAGGAATGAATGGAACCACTCAAGAGCAGTTTCACACCCTGCCAGATCTCGCAAAACCTTCTTCGCCACCATCACAGCCATTAGGGGTGGGAAGTTCGTATCTCCCGATATCCAAATCTGCCGGTATTTGGCAGTATCGGTGATATCGGATAGATCAGAGAATTCCCCGTACTGGTGCCGGTTCTGGCACCGGATTTTTTTTACATTGCGCCCATTGAAATCAATGGCCACAATGTAAAAAAAACAACAAAAAAACCCCAAACCACTTTCCCTCCCTCTCCCAGGCTGCGGGGGCGGAAGGGGGGACACCCCCCACCCACCCTGCTAGTGCCCAGCCTGGATTTTTTTTTATAAAACTGGACTGCCAGACCTGCGGGTCCGGGCTGCCACCGCACCGCCAGCTTCCTGGCGGCAGCCAGGGCTATTGCGGAAGGAGGCAGCTCTCCTCTGGGAGCCCTCCTGATGATATAAGGCACTGGTACTCTGGGTTAAACCCCCCAATCACCTTTTACCTGTGCTGCGGGTGGCGGCGGCAGCAGCAGCGCAGCACGGGGCCAGCTTCAGTGTTGGCTTCAGCGCTTCACTAGGCCTTCCTGGGAAACCTGGAAGTTCCCTGGAAGGCCTAGTGAAGCGCTGAAGCCAGCGCTGAAGCCGGAACCATGCCACGCTGCTGCTACCGCTGCCGCTACCCGTAGCGCAGGTAAAAGGCAATCACGGGGGTTTAACCCAGAGTGCCAGTGCCTGATATCATTGGGAGGGCTCCCGGAGGGCAACAGCCCTGGATGCCGCCGGGATGCCATCGGTGCGGCGGCGGCCCAGAGCCCACAGGTCCGGCGGTCCGATATAAAAAAAAGATCCAGGCTGTACAATGGCAGGGTGGGTGGAAGGGGGTGTCCCCCCTTCCACCCACACAGTCTTGGAGGGGGCGGGGGGAGGTTTTGGGTTTTTTGGGGGCAATTCCCCATTGAAATCAATGAAAAAACCTGGTACTGGTAAACCGGTTTTACTGATAAAAATGATTTTTTTGAAACCAGTAAAACCAATACCCATTTTTTTCAGTTTGGTCCCACCCCTAACAGCCATGGCATAATCCTTCAAAAATGATCTATGCCCTAATCGGTCAGCTTCAGCACAAGTTGAACACCTCCTGTGCTCTAACTGCCTGCCCTCTCACTTCAGCTGCCTCAGACCCTCTGTATACCAGGGGGACCTGTGCTGCTGCAACAGTGGGAGCAGATGCCTGGGTCAACCGTGTCAATGGTCATGGTCAGAATGTTATTCCACATGGTTACCAGGACTTTGACAGAGTAGCCATCAAGGTCAGTAGGTATATCTTAGTGCTGAAATTCATTCCTCGAGGATCGAGGTACTCTACTCAGTTTTCTGAGTTCCGAAGTTTCAAGGAATGGCCCCTAAAACTTTGGAACTCGGAAAATCCTTGGCTGAGTACAGGGAAGGGAGCTGGAGGCCAGTGCTAGCCCTCTACTCCCTGTTCCCTGGCCCCCATTGGCCAGGGAAAGAATAGGTCAATGGGGGCCAGGAAAGGGGGATGGGGGCCTAGTGGGGGCTGAGGGATAGAGTAATCACCCTCTGGAAGGGCTCCGGTGATGCGTGGCTTCCTCCAAACTGGGTAAGTTTGAAAAAAAGAAAAAAGCTGGGCATACTCAGAAGGGCTCATCAGCATGCTGCAGGAGACATCTTGGAAAGGTCTGTGCATGCTTAGAAGGGGCCACTTGGCCCTTCTGAATATGCCCAGCTTTTTTTTCCCTCCAAACTTACCAAGTCTGGAGGAAGTCACTTGTTGCTGGAGCCCCTTTGGAGGGTGACTAGTACTCTATCCTTCAGTCCCCGCTAGGCCCCCACCTCCTCTTCTCTGGCCCATTCCCTCCCCCCTTGCTTCCTCTGGCTCCCTCCTTGACCACCACCCTCAGCAACTACTCATGAGTATTCACTGAGGGTCCTCGGAACGGTCGAAACACTCATCGGAACTCAGGCAAATACTCGCAAGTACTCGCAAGTAGTTTTTTCACTACTAGTTTTTTCACTACTTGATTATTTAAGTCCTAGTATATCCCCCATAATTTTCTGGAAACAAATTGGATCCATCAGTCTCTGTGGGCAGATCAACCTAACTGTCCACCACCTGAATAAGGGCATAGGAGGGCAGGGATCTGGACCTTCAGGAGGTAATGGTCCGACCATGACAATGGTGTTGCAACAACACCCCCGATAATTGGAACCCCTGTTTTCAGCCTGGTACAAAACATTTTAAATCCAACATGTGCCCCACCTCATGTGTGCAACCCACTATTATCTGGGATAGGCCCATTGTTGTCATGGCATTATTATTCTTGGGTTTAGGTAGAAAAGTGCAATTTGTCAACTTTGTTCATTTTCTTGGATGTTTGTTTCAGCTCTAGAGAAAAATACTTCCTTATTCAGTGTTACAAAAAAACAAAGATACACACCATTCTTTTCTTTCCATTAGTGTCATTTTTAAGTCTAGCCTTGTTTTCCCAGAATCAGATTGTCTGTTAATTATACTTTTTTCAGGTTAGCGTCAGCAATTTGCTGAGCCATGACACCCCATCTATCCAACGATGTAAAAAGGTGTAGACAAGTAGCTTTGAATAGAGAGATGGATTAGATAGTCAGACAGAAAGATAGCAAATGTCAAGGTCCCATCTGCAGCAACACACCACAAAGTACCACATGTAATCAGTGTATGCATCCAAATACATTGTCTTACTGCAGTATGCAGCTGCCGTCTGGTGATTATAAAGCACATCATCCCTGCAAAATCATGGCATATGAAAACTTATCATTGACATTAGCTTCATAGTTATTTTATGAAGCACGCTGGTAAAGTAAGCCCCAAGGACGCTTCCTTCCATTTAAACACTTCCTCTGCTAACTCACTCCCCCCTTTAGAGTGTAGGAAAACACTTTATTTCTTAAAGTAAATGTAGTGCTTGTGAAAGGTTCAAGACTGACAGACTTTAAAGGTGACCTGCAAAGAAAATAGAAATTGGACTGGTGACCTTTCCCCCTTTCTATATGATGGGAAAAGTCTTGGAAGCTGTTGTGTTCTTTTTTTCTGCTAGTTTTTACCTTAGAGATTCATGTCATGTCTAGTCTGAACAGTATTATTTGTTGATTGAGTGACATGACGTCAGAAAAGAGTGAAAACCCTGCAATTCAGGAAGGAAGAAATTCTAATTTTTGTCGTTGTTTGTATTTATTTACTATTTAATTTCAGTGATGTTTTTGTTAGAGGGATGCCTGTGTAGAACCTAGAAATATACATAATTTAGATTCCCTGAAAGTCTTCCAAATAAACTAGGGAACATTGGACTTGATGTTCCAGATATTTCTACGGTAAAAAAACAAACAAGCAACTAGCTACTTCCATCATAAAAAGTAATAGAAAGCCAGAAGGCCAGTTTCTCAAATTAAACTTTTGCAGATCCCATTTACATATAACTCCCCTTTACCAACAGAAACCACAAAGCCAGGGCACCTGTGTAAGTGTCTCATCATCACTCTACCCCTCAACCTAAATTAGTGTAACCAAATTAAGTAAACACTCTGAAAGGTGGTGTATATAATTATATAAATGGTGATTACCAGCCAAGGGATAGGGGTAGATCCTGAATCAGGCTGTGCGTGGATGAGCAGGGAGGCCTCCCCCTAATCCAATCTCCTCTCCTTATGGGGTGTCAGAATAATGAGGGGCCACAAAAATGAGGGGCTGAGGCAGCCACTTCACCCTCACCCCCTGCCACAAATGTAGTGGATGACTGAAGTTGATCATGGTTCTGTCTCTCGTACACAGGGTACCCTGCTAGACGCTGACCACTAGGCTGGAAAGGGCAGAACCCCTAATATGAGGGTACCCAGGATAAAGCTAGACATACTCTGATATGGGATGCCATGGGTGACGCTGTAATCAATAAAACTGGGGCCAATGCACCTTTCATACCAATACTGTGTGTTGTGTGGTCGTCAGGAACATGCACCTGCAAACAGCCTTACTGCTGTTTTAAGTAGCTCAAAAATGTTTTTGTGTTTTGAGCCTACTTATCTTAATAAATGAATCTTACTTGCCTCTCTGATTAATCTGCATTTTAGTTAAAGCTCATTTGTTGAGGAAATAGATTGGACTGCTAAGCAATAACAAATTAGACTGAGGAACAATAAAAAGATTGGATTACAATAGGATTCCACTCTAGATTGTGTTCTTTTAAATATGCATTAATGATCTCTTTCTAACTTATCTCTTAGTGCCTTCCTGACAAATCACATAACATTTATATTTTAAATCCATGGACCTTCATCAAAAGGTAATAGAAAAACCTCAACTCTGTGAGCTTCTTCCTACTAAGAGTGAATTTCCCTCCTGGTCTACGTGGGGATGCCTTTGATGACTGTTTGGAAGCTGCAGTTGGTGCAGAACGTAGCAGATTGTCTCCTTTTAGAGACGAGGCACCAGGACCACATTTCACCAATGCGCTAACATCTGCACTAGCTCCCTATAGCCTTCCGGACACAACGGAAGATGCTGGTTTTGATATTTAAAGCCCTAAATTGTCTGCCCGCACATATCTGAAAGACCACCTGTCCTTCAATGCCCCGTTGTGGCCCCTTCGATCTGCTGGGATCAGTCTTACACCCTCTTCTGTGGGTACCTTCTGTTAGCATTGTCTGTGTGATTGTAGCTCCCAAGGAGGTGATCTCAATGACTGCCCCAGTGTTAATGTGGAACTCCCTTCTCTTGGGGGTTTATTTGAGCCTGGACCGGAGCACCTTCATAAGGCGGTGTAAGACTTTTCTGTTTGAAAAAGCATTTGGCGAGTGGGGATAGGGGTGGATTTCTTGGGTGGTTTTGGGGTAGGGGCATGAGGGAGGGTTGTGTGTGGGGAATTGGGAGGTGGTCTTGGGTGGGTTTGCTGGGGAGTTTGGGGGGGTAAAGAGTATATTTTTGGTATGAGTTTTAATATTTTTATTGTTTTTGACCTTTCCTGAGTTTTTGTATATCTATTTAAATAGACATTTAAATAAATAAATAAATAAATAAATAAACAAACATGTATTAATTACTTAACTCACCTAGGAGGGCACAGGTTGGGGGAAAGGGATGTGAGTCAGAAGGTCAGACAATATGGAAACACAAATTCTTCTTGAAGCATAAGTACAGTATGTTCATATATTTATGTACTCCATGTTGAGCCAAATCTAAGTGGTACAGGAAGTTCTCCTGATTCTGCAGCATTTTGGTATGACAGGCTGGAAATTCTGCAGCTGCCTGTTGTATATTTAAAGTAATGTGTGTAAGTGAATTAAAAATAAAACACTTAATTACAGTAGACTTTGTGTGTTCTTTATTTTGATGCTAAAGTCCCCAGCTGAGGAGTGAGAACAGTTTATTTCATTATGGTAAGGACATTTACTTACTATGTCTACTAAAATGGCAGGCACTGACATAGTTAGTGGCGATGACATTATCAGTGGGTTGCAGAGCTAACACCAATTAACAGCTGGCAAATTGCCATGGTAACAGGTATACTGCCTGTACAAAGATCATGCCCATGCCCAAGGTGTAATGAGGAGATGGTTCATATTGGGTATAAGTACCTGCAGAACCAGGATCCCAGAGTTATGGTTCTGCCTCCTTGGTCTGCCATGGCTGTCAGTGTTTACTAACTGCTGTACTGTCCCTGCCTGCACCTGAAGGTAGAGGGTATCTCTTCCTCCAGCTGCTACCACGCTGGGGAATTGCACAAACCTCCTCTGCTGGACATACCCCATGTAGTGTTGCCACCTTCCAAAAAGCTTTGACACAAAAAGGACAGGGCCCATTGAGAGAATGGGAGGAAAGGAACTCTCCCAACCCTTCCTGCCATCACTCCACAAGGGACTGGCCCACATTAGGAAGAGCATGTGAAAGCTTCTTAGCCCTGCCCTTTTCCATCATGGCCACACCTGCCCCCCATAACAAAGAATTTTCTGGGAAATCTGGGGAAATCAGAACCTAGAGATGACCTGTGGAAACCCAAAGATTCCAGGTTAAACCCAGAGGGGTAATAACCCTAGTCCCATGAGCTACAGAGGGCTTGATCCCTGTGTGCCCCATGGTGGGCAATTGCTGCCGCCACACTTCTGGGCCAGCACGGGGAGTAGGACAGACTTTGCCCCTCAACCCCTGTAGGGCAGGTGGGTTGCTGTTGGCTGTCCAGCCATGCCCCGTAGTGCACTGAGGCACTGGCCACACAAGCAGGAACCTGGCCCTGCCCTGCCCAACCCCCGTTCCCTGGCCCACCCACTATCCTGTCCCCAGCCATGGCATGGACATGTGGGACTGGAGTTAGCATCTGCCACTACAAGGCCCGCAATGGACCTCACCGCACAGTGGGGCAGACGAGAATCAGGCACGTAAGTGGTGGCATGCTACCATGCCTTGGGCAGCCTTTCCTCACTCTGGGTAAGGCTGCTATGCACTGCATCCCTAGCCTTCTTCCAAGAATGCAACACATAGCAGCCAGCTGCCCACCCTGCCACATCAGGCACATGATGCACTATTCTGCATGGTAAGGCTGCCCAAGTCATGACAATTGTATCGGGTGGCTGTCCCTATGGACCCCATTTATTTATGTATGTATTTATTTTGATTTATATCCCATCCTATCCCTGAAGGCTCAGG
The DNA here is from genome assembly GCA_003113815.1 of Sphenodon punctatus. Lineage (NCBI taxonomy): Eukaryota > Metazoa > Chordata > Lepidosauria > Sphenodontia > Sphenodontidae > Sphenodon > Sphenodon punctatus. Next base: position 98,259 of record QEPC01001876.1, on the reverse strand, counting down.
GTGGCTTGCAAAACACATCAGGCTCTTTTAGATGAGCGGGTCGCCATTGTGCAACCCGCTCGTGCGATATTTCAAATTCCCACAAGACGGGATTACACAAGACAGAAGATGGGGATCACGCACATGGAAGGCAGTCGCACATTGTTTGGCGACCACGAATTAAATACCTCACACATCGAGGTATTTAATTCATGGTCAACAAACAATGTGCAACCACCTACCATGCACATGATCCCCTACTTCCGTCTCATGTAATCCCGCCTTGCAGGATTTGAAATGCCGCGTGACAGCAACCCACTCGTCTAAAAACAGCCATATAAAATACAAAAGTAAACAAATAATTTAAAACTCCACAAAACTAAAAACACCCCATTGCCCTTCCCCCAATCTATCCATGGTCGTTGAACGCCTGGCCAAATAAAAAGGTCTTACACTACCTCCAGAAAACATTCAAACTAGGGCGCAGGCGAGCCTCCAAGGGAACAGAGTTCCAAAGCTGTGGGGCAGCCACCGAGAATGCCTCTCTGTGGGCCTGAGACATATGAAACTGGGCCAGTGATGGAACCTGCAAGAGGGCACCCTCAGCATATCTTAAGGGCCATGAAGGAGCATAAGGAGAAAGGCAGTCTTTCATATATAGGACCCAAGCCATTTAGGGCTTTAAAGGTCAAAACTAGCACATTCTCAGTTGGGCTACTAGCTCTGTGCCTGCTCTCTTTAGACTTGCTGTCCTGATCCATTTCTATTCAGAAACCCATGTTTTTTCTGGTGTGAGAAAACAAGCCCATTCTGGGGACCTCCTAGCCAGGCTCTCCTTCTGGGACTCTGCTATCAGGTGCTTCCTCAACACACATAAAAGTTTAAGGTGAAGAACTAGGAATGGTGAACAAGGGGGTAATAGGATAGGCAGAGGGTGGAGTCATGCAGGAGGGCTGTGGTGACCATGCCCATGCAGCGTATGTAGCCCTGAGGTTACAACAATGCAGTGCTGGGTATCTGATTTATCCAGAGTCACTGCCAGCCTACTGATAGCTGAACCTTGTCTCTAGGGCTCTGCGGAAGACACATCATTTGTTTTTGTTTTCATTTACAAAAAAACCTCCTCATTTTGGAGGGTTTCGCAAAGGACTCTGCAATTTTTGTTTATTTTTTTGTTTTATTTTATTAAAATATTTTTTTAAAAACCCACTGTGCATCTGCAAAATGGCCACCATGGCCCTTCTATGCATGCACAGCTCTTATCCAAAATGGCACCAGCAGTGTCACTGCCATTTTGGAAAGGGGCAGCATGCGTGTAGAATGGCCCCAGTGGTCATTTTTCGCATGTACAATGATTTATTATTATTATATTAAATAATAATATAATAAAACAAAAACAAAAACAAAAGTAATTTGCTTATTCATTTTCATTGCCTTAGTTAGGAAAACCAATGGGGTTCCATCTGTTTTCATAATTAATGAAAACAATACATATTGCACAGCCCTACTTGTCACCTCAGGTGTTTGTGAGTACTGCTGTGCAGCTGCTACCCTCTGGACCACAATCCTCTCTGTTCTCACCTAGTCCTTGTCCCACTTCTGTGGAGCCTTACTGGAACCTGTATTCCTCTCCCACTCATTGCACTCTTCCTGGTCTTGCTACCCTCTAGTGTCACAATCCTCTTCTACTCTCTCTCTCTCCACAACCTTTCCCTACTCTTGGCCACTTTACCTGCTGGTGCTTCAATCCTCCCTCTCCCAGACCTTCTCTTTCACCCAGCAGATTCTGCATTCTTCCCCTATCTCTCCCAGTCCTTGCTACCCTCTTGGGTCACCATCTTCCAATTGCTAGACTTTACCTTATTCCTGTGAAGCCTTTCTATTGCCCAAATTCCTCCTCAACCATTTCCAGACCTCACTCTGTCTCTGTAGAGCCTTGATTCCTGTCAGGTGCCTGCCTTCTCCCTCTCTGTGTACCAACAACTTCATACGCCTTGCCTCAGCCCTATAGCTCGCTCAATACACCTCAGATAGGGTTGCCACCAATGCAAGTTTTTAATGAACACTTATGAAAAATACATGTTGCAGGGCCTGCACTGGCATCAATGCAGGCCCTGCAACATGTATTTTTCATAAGTTTTCCTTAAAAACTTGTGCAAGCTTTACAGGAATAAAGTCTAGGAATGGGAAGATGGTGACCCAAGAGGGTAGCAAGGACTAGGGATGCGCGAACAGAACACGGTTCGGATGTTTGGTTCGAAACCCAAGTTTGGGTTTGGTTGTTTGGTTTGGCAGAGTTCGGTTCAACCGAACATCCGAAAATAGCGCTATCGATACCAATACCAAAATCAATTAATTTTTTTTTGTATCGGTATCATTTGGCCCTGAAGCCACCCCTGGTGCCAGGAAGTCTGCTCCTCAGCTGCCTCCCCCTTCCAGACATGTTTTTCCTGCCCAAAGTCATGTCTTTCCCACCTGTGAACTCATCTGAACTTTTCCGAACTGTTCAGCTGTTTGAATGTTCGGTTCGGTCATCTGAACAGGCCGAGTTCGGCCCTAACTCCGAACCGTGTTCGCACATCCTAGCAAGGACTGGGAGAGATAGGGGAAGAATGCAGGATCTGCTGGGGAAAAGAGAAGGTCTGGGAGAGGGAGAACTGAAGCACTAGCAGGTAAAGTGGCCAAGAGTCTAGGGACACTTATGAAAAATACATGTTGCAGGGCCTGCATTGGCACCAATGCAGGCCCTGCAACATTTATTTATTTATTTGGTTATATTAACATTTATATCCTGCCCCATCCCATCAATGGGCGGCTTACAAACTACATTTTAAAACCATAAAAACCAATAAATACAATAAAAATATAAACATAACATGTATTTTTTATAAGTGTTCCTTAAAAACTTGCATAGGTGGCAACTCTAAACGCAGGGCCTTGGGAACCTTCCATGTCCCCGAGTGATGATCACTGGCTTTAGCCTTTGAGCTAACCCCCACATGATCTCGAGGGGGGTTGGAGGAGGGAGGACTGTTCCACCCTCCCCTTCCTCTTTTGCTATCTTCCCCTGGTTGCCGATAGCCACACCTGGCAATCTGCATCACACCCTGGGATGAATGGTTGACCAAGTGAGTTCCAGCTACAGCTTGTCCCTGATCGAGCTCCCTCTACTCTGCTGTTGCCTACCATGTGGTTTTCACTCCCTTAACTAGAATCTCCTACTTTTAAGTCTATCTTCCAGTCACCTAACACAACTACTGCCCTGCCCCCGGGGCTGATTGCTTTTCGTAGGCTTCAGGAGACCATTGACAGGCTGCTGGCTAGCCATGGCAATATTCCAGAATCTGTTCAATGGCTCTAAAAGCTGCCAGAAACAGCAATCACCAAATCAGGGGAGCATCACAACAAGCTGCTGCAGAAAGAACTGGAAGCAGGAAGTGCCTGCATGATCCAGAAATCACTGAACCAGAAATACTAACTTACTGACACCTGTCCAAATTAAGAAACATTACATATGTCAAGGGGGGTCAGACTGCCTATGATAACCTCCCTCCCCAAAATATCTACTTCTGCTTTATTAATTGGCTCACATCATTTGCATTTTGTTGGCATGCTGTAGAATATGGTTTTTAAAAATTCCACACGCAAGTTAGTGAATTAATGAAGTCAGATTTCCTAAAAGGGAATTGTTCTAAGGCTGTTATCAGACATTATGCTACCTACTTGCAATTCTGAACCAAGTCATGTTGAATCCTATGCATAATAGTGAGATCAGGTTCAACCAAAGTTTATGCTGCTGCAAGTCATTGTGTTCTTGAGTGAGTACAGTGACCCTCCCACTACAGTCCATGCTGGTTTGAGTCCTGAACCTGCATCCGTCTGGGTTTCCTCCTCCCCCACCTCCCTCTGAAGATGGAAATACCAATATGCCCTTAAAGTCAATCAAGAAACCTGTCACTAATTTCACACCTGTACCTGCGAGCATCTGCTGCCCTGGAAGGGAGAGTGCTGCTTCCCCTACAGCCAGACCAGTCACACTTTTATGCTCCTGTTGGCAATTGACTTTTTTTTTTTTTTTGCACGGTACCAGTTCAAATCAACTTCTCAAAAATAACTCTCTCAGGGAGAGAGTGACAACTCAATCAGTGGAGAAACCTGTTGAGCAGTGGGGCATGTCTCTAGAGATGACAGTGGCTACTTTCATTTGCCTACTTCTTAGGTTTTTCCATGATGATTTGAGGGCAGAACTTCCATACCAAGTGCTTAGCAGACATGCAGCACAAGTGCCCCTCCCCTCGGTAATGCGTGCTAGTGTGTGTGTGTGTGTGGGGTCCATTTGAATGCCGTGGTGGGTGTGGTGGGGATAGGTGGGCGTCCATGAGAACGCTGTGGCCAGTGGATGGAGATGCATGAACAGTCCCGTGCTCCACCCACACACAGAGCAACAGGCTCCAATGCCAGATGTTCCGTGCATGCAGATAGGTGGGGGTGGGTGGGTGGTCTGTGGGAATGCACCCCCATGCACTTCCCATCCACCATGCTGCCCACCCATTCCCTCACGCTCCTCTGCCCATTAGAAAAGGGTCTTAATGATACTAGCGAGCAAGAAGGGCCAGCAAACAAAAATATAATGCCTGATAACATTCAATGGGAGTCTTTGAGCGCATTCACACATACATTAAAATGTGCTTAAATAAACCCATGCACTATTCACATATGGGTTTATTTAAGCGCATTTTGAAATTGACTGCATTTAGGAAGCAGCATTTTCACTACACAGTGCCTCACTTCCACGGCTCCAGGCTCCCGGAGAGAGGAGAGGAGAGGAGCTGAGCTGAGAGCCGGGAGCGAGGCACTGTGTAACTGACATGAGACCAACATTCCAACAAGAGGATTTATGCCTATCATTTCAAATGGGCGCTTGTAAAGGTAGTTTTTGGCTGCGCCTCAATGCGCTTGAAAAACAAATGGGAGAACTGCTAAATACGTGAATGGAGTCTTTCCCACATCGTTCTAATATGTGGGGGAAAGAAAAAAGCGCTGATGTGTGTGTGTGAATGATGTGCTCTCTGTCTGCTAAAGGAGTCATGTTTCCCCTGGAGGTATACTTATTGATGCAAAATGTAGGTTTCTTCTTTACTTTTGGGTCTTCTACCTCTCTGCCAAATTTGGTTGAAAATGGCTCGTGCAATCAAAGTAAAATATACTGGGAGAAAGTGATTTTATAATCTTCTCTCCATAGGAAATAAGGCTGGAAAAAAAGAGATGCAGAAGTGGCCAGTGGATACTACCAACACCTGGCAAATGACAGGGGTGCAGGTTCCCTTTGTAGCCCTCACCCAAGCCTTCCAACATTTTGAGCAATGAGGGAAAAGCCCTACTTCCTTGGCCAATAAGCTCTGCTCCTCAGTAAATAATAAACTGCCCCTCCCCCATACCATTGCAAGACACTCATGCACACACCTTCCAACATTCTAAGTGCGGAAAGAAGCTCTCCTGCTTCTCATTCTAGTTAGTTTCTTCTTGTTCCATCATCTCTCCATTGTCCTCGCAAGTGCTTTTCATGGGAGGCAACTATTAATTATTATTATTAGCAAGCATTTATATAGTGCCAGCAATGTACCTGGTGCTTTACAAAGTAATAGAAAAGACACAGTCCCTGCCCTAGGGCTTATAATCTGAGAGACCGGGGGGGGGAGGAGACAAAGGAACGGGAACAGAGGGAGAGACAAGGAGTGTAACATTCACGAAGATGCAAGTTCCCAGGTGTACATGCTTGGCTTGGTTACATCAAGAATGATGGCTGTCTGGTCTGTGTGGTGAGGATATGAGTACACAGACCTCAGGTAACAGATTGTACTGGATGGTAGGTATCAGCAGGAGTTAGGTGAAAGGAGCGAGGAGTCGGGGAGGGCAGTGCAGAAGAGGTGGGTCTTGAGGAGGGATCTGAAGGTACGACAGGAGGAGGCGAGGGTTGTGCCTAAGAAGGCAGTTCCTGCTGACAATTCCAGGAACACAGTGGCACACACTCGCCGCATTCATTAAGAGCATAGGTATTGCCATACTGGGTCAGACCAAAGGTCCATCAAGCCCAGCATTCTGTCTCCAACAATGGCCATTCTCAATTTCTCATTTGCTTCAGAGAAGTACTCAACAGGTCAAATGGGAGTGATCCATTCCCTGCTGTTCATTCCCAGCTCCAAGAAGATGGAACTCGCTGTTGCGCTAACTCCATTCATTGGATTGGTGAACAGGTCACTGTGGGGCCATAGCCTCCCTTTTCTCTACACCACAGTAATATCATGTGCTTGAGAGTTTTTCACAGCTCTCTTTACTGCCACTTTCACATAGCTTCCCCTCACCATGGCATGTCTAGCCCAGAATGAACACAAGTGGGCCGGACTGTGGAGCCATTACTTGCAGTGTGAGCTCTTACACAAGATATCCCTAGCAACATGTGTAAGAGACATGCAGAGACATTAATCCAAGACATTCAGAGATACTTGCCCTGAATATTTCAGCCCCATTGCACAGGCAATAAACCCCTTGGGACTGGCTGTAGGGGACTCTTTGTGACTCCTGCCTCGGCAAGAGTTGGCTTCCTCCAATGTATTATTTACTATCCCAGCATCATGCAAAACTTACTCCTAGACATTTGTGTTGACTATTTAACTGCTTGTCCCTTATTTGTGCCTAACTATAAGGCAGCAATTATTCATTTACCAGCCTTTGTTAGGCCCCATGTTCTGAAGAAGATCCAGAGAACACAATTTCTCAGAAATTTTGAGTTGCCCCATCCTCACCATGCACACACCACATCAATCAGACTCCAGAGATTAAAGTAAAAAAGCTCATTGAAATGGTATACATTTTTTTAAATGGAGCCATCAAGGTTCATATTCAAACATATGTAATACCTTCTGGACAACTATCATTGGGCCACTCTATGTTATCAAGTGTTCTCCAAGAGCTACTTGAGCAGACACTCTGGAGACACCGCCACTTGAGAAAATTATGTAAATTCCTTACCCAAACACTGATGACTGTAAACCATATATTTTTACTGAACTCCTTTTGGTAAAGCAGAGTGGATACACTTCATCAGCAGAAGTTAAAATGTAAGTATGTAAAACCCATAAATGTTTGGCATGGCTTGTTTAGAAAAGTCCACATTCTGAGTTATTAATTATTATTATTATTATTATTAGCTTTTATATAGTGCCAGCGATGTACCTGGTGCTTTACAGAGAATAAAATAGACATGGTTCCTGCCCAAGAGCTTACAATCTAAACACAGGGGGAGGGGAGACAGGGATGGGGGAACAGAGTGAGAGGCAAGGGATGCAAAATTCATGAGGATGCAAGAACTCAGGTACACGTTCTTGGCTTGGTTACAGTAAAATAGGAGTTTGCAGATAACAGGTAGGGGATAATCCTGGGTGGGGATGATTAACAGGAGTTAGGAAAGGCGGAGCGGAAGAGGTGGGTTTTGAGGAGGAACTTGAAGGTGTGGAGGGTGGGGAAAAGGCAGAAAAGGGCAGGGAGGGAGTTCCAGGCATGCGGGGCAGCAAGGGAGAAGGGATGAAGGTGTTTGGGGGAGCAGGGGAGGCGTGGGAGAGTGAGGGAGGGGATGGAAGAGGAGCGGAGTGCTCGAACAGAGGTTCGGAGGGAGATCAGGACAGAGAGGAGGGAGGGAGCGAGGTTGTGAAGGGCTTTGTAGGTGAAGACGAAGAACTTGTGCAGAATATGCTCAGGAAGGGGGAGCCAGTGGAGACAGGAGAGGAGAGGCTGCACATGGTCAAAGCGACGGGCTAGGTGGATGATCCTGGCAGCAGAGTTTTGAACAGAGATGAGGGAGGAAAGGTGAGAGTGGGGAAGGCTAGCGAGGAGGAAGTTACAATAGTCAAGGTGTGAGATGACTAGGGTGTGGATGAGATTTTTGGCAGAGGAGACAGACAGGAAAGGGTGGATCTTAGCAATGTTGTGGAGGGAGAAGTGGCAGGATTTGGCCATGGAGTCAATGTAGGGTTTGAAGGTGTTGTGTGAATCGAAGATGAAGCCCAAGCTACGGGCTTGGGGGACAGGGAGGATGGAGGATGTCAATGGCAATTGACAGGGAAGAGGGAGACTGGGAGGGAAGAAAAGGAGTTCAGTTTTTGCCATGTTCAGTTTGAGCTGGCGTTGAGACAACCAGGCGGAGATATCAGAGAGACAGTTGGTGAGACGAGTTTGAACAGAGGGGAAGAGAGGAGGAGTGGAGAGAGAGACTTGAATGTCGTCAGCATATAGATGGTATTGGAAACCGTGGGAGGCAATGAGTTTGCCTAAGGATTGGGTGTAGACAGAGGAGAGGAGAGGGCCAAGGAGAGAGCCTTGGAGAACCCCGACCGAGAGGGGTAGGGAGGAGGAGGGGGAGGAGTTATGAAGAGATACATTGAGGGAGTGGTCAGAAAGGACTTTGACTGCCCACAGGAGAAACAGGAGCTTTCTGCCCTCAAAAAGGGACTGTCCCTCCTAAATAATGACTGTAGGGTTGCCACCTATGTATATTTTTCCAGGCCACTTATAAAAAATACATGTTGCAGGGCCTGCATTGGCACCACTGGTCTGCAGGCCCTGCAACATGTATTTTTCATAAATGACCTGGAAAAATATACATAGGTGGCAACCCTAAATGACCGTTGAGAGGTATACTCACCCCACTGCTATCAACTTTATTTGGTGATGCCTGTCACCCAGCTCCTTTATTATTGTCTTTAACTAGATTGTGATTCTCTGATTCCCTTTGAAAACTGCCTTACTCTTGATTGCCCTGACTGATTTCAATCCAGATACTTGAGGAACAATGTATTGCTGTACATGAGTAAGGCTATTACATTCTACCCTGTAGAATTTTATATAAAAATCAATGTTTTGTATTTGGCAGGAAAGTTAAGCCTCTCATCTTGCTCCCATTTTTCTCTCTCTTTCCATTTAAAAAGTGCCAGTCACCATGAAATCCAGGCATGGTAAAAAGAATGGACCTTATGTAAACACTCTTTCATTTTAACTACCAGCATAATGCATGACCTTACCTTTTGTGTGAGTATATCCTCCCTTTTCAAATAGGTCTGTTACATGTCTGGTCTATGATTATAGAGGAGTGCTTTTTTAAAGAGAAAAATATTCAATGCAAGGGTAACTACAGAAAGAATGATTTGATGTTATTGCAAAAGGTTATTGTGTGTAATTCCCTAGCTGCACTACAAATGTACAATGTCCTTTGTTTAGTGTGGGGGGGTGGGGTGGATAAAAAGAGAGATTGTTGATTCATATCACATGGAAAATACCCTTGCAATTTGCACATGTGAAATAACAAAGTCGGGACCCATTACCCCATCACTTATAATCTGATTATCTTGTCTCAGTCTTGGTTGTTTTGAATTCAGAATTCACTGAAGGTCTCCCTTTAAACACATTTCCTGTACTCAGCTTAGAACCCCTAGGGATGGGCGAACAGAACCGAGTTCGGAAATTCGGTTCGGTTCGGTTCAGTTTGGAAATTCGGTTCGATTCGGAAGTTCGGTTCAGTCGACCGAACTATTCAAGTTCAGTCCAAACTCCGAACTTCCGAACAAAGTTCGGAAATTCAAACCCCATTGAACTAAATGGAATATTATCTATTAGGGATGGGCGAACAGAGCCGAGTTCAAAAATTTGGTTCGGTTCGAAAATCAAGTTCAGTTCGGAAGTTCGGTTCGGTCAACCGAACTGGTCAAGTTCGGTCCGAACTCCAAACTTCTGAACCACGTTCACCCATCCCTAATATTTACAGGCATGGAAGATCCTCAGAAAGAAATTACAGCTAATTGCATGTGCTTGCTTGCTTGCTTGCTTGGTAGGGAGTTGCTTAGGTATCTGCTGCTTTACACATTGGTATCAAGATTTTCAATAATTGGAGGCTAAAAGTAAGTGGCTTGATTTTAAAACTACTGGACATTCAACAGCTTCTTTGGATTTTGGTGGGAGCTGCTGAGAGGTTGGCACATTAGGAAATCAGGTCTCTTATTTAGAAAAGTACAAAAAAAACCTTACGGTTTTGTTCACGTGCCCCTTGAATTCAATGGTAAAACTCCCTTTGACGTCAACAGTGCAAGATGAGGGCTTACATGACCCATAGATCTTAGACTTTTAGGCTAAGAGGCTTAATTTAGGCACCCCCTTTTAAAAGATGTTTGCCTTGTACTTTTATATATAATTCAACATAGTCATATGACAGGAAAAGTCACAAGATGGTGCTCCAGGAATCAGTTGAAACATTAATTTTCTCCCAGCTAATGGTATAATCCTTGTAAGGGATGAATATGTATATGTGCATTGGGCTTTAGAACCTATGTTCACCATGTTGAAATGGTAACATGTTGTCTGCTGACCTCCCACCTTTGCTGAGAAGACCTTCCTGACCGCAGATGAGGATTTTAGACAGGAGAGCTTCTAGCCTATGTAGCAGGGAAATGAAGAGTAGGGATGGGCGAACAGAACTGAATTCGGAAATTCGGTTCGAAAATCAAGTTCGGTTCAGAAATTCGGTTCGGTTGACTGAACTATTTGAGTTCGGTCCGAACTTCTGAACAGAGTTCAGAAATTCAAACCCCATTGAACTAAATGGAATATTATCTTTTAGGGATGGGTGAACAGAACCAAGTTTGGAAATTCGGTTCGGTTTGAAAATCGAGTTCGGTTCGGTCGACTGAACAGATCAAGTTCGGTCCGAACTCCAAACTTCCGAACCGCATTCACCCATCCCTAATGAAGGGTGGTACTGTTGAATGATGCATCAGAAACAGCAGCATTCATGTGTTTTACAATATCATTTGATGGTGTAACTTTTTTGATAGAATTTCACATCACTGTTTTGTGAATGTAAGGTCCCTCCGCCCCACCAATATAGCTGCAGTTTGGCTTGCCTGACAGGATGGTAATGTACTATACTGTCTAATTTCCACCGTTATCTTCTGATGGGGTAACACACATTCTAGCATTAGTGCTAGAGGTCTAAAACCTAACCTGTCCCTGATGGAACCTGATTCATCCCAATAGGCCTGGGCCAGATCAGGAGCACTCTCTGTACAAGCTGCTTGGGACAGGCAGGGCTCCCTACCTGCAGGATGCCCTGCTCCCTACAAAGCAGAAAGTACCATGTCAAATGTAGGCCTAGCTCAGGCTGCTTTCCCACGAGCAGCCTTTGGCACCACAGGAGCATGTGCTAATCAAATGATACACAGGTCCTGTCTCATGGGAAAGATGGAAGTACAACTTACCCACCGGCAAACTTGCGCATCAAACAGGGTAGGATTCCTCTACCTTGTCGGATGCGCAAACTTGCCGGTGGGAGAGCCACACTTCCACCTTTCCCATGAGTCAGGAGCTGCACAGCATTTGATTAGAACATGCTCCCACAATGCCAAAGACCGCAGAAGGAGTCTTATGGGAAAGTAGTCTCAGGCCCAAATTTCTGACTCAAGCAGGGCCCTGAGTAGTGGAGGTGTGAGTTCCATTCACTTTCATGGGACTTGCACTCATGTTAACAGCAGGTCAAGGTAAAGAAAGAAGGAGAAAAGGGTGCCAACTAAATGTGAAAACAGTGTGTGAATGTTTCATTTGCTGAGCTGCAATATTTTCCCCTTGAACCTAATTCTTAGTTTTGAAGCAACAGTATTTCTTTTCTTTAAAAGAAAATATCAACCTTTTGAGGTCAAATATATTTCCAGGTCAAATAACCTTTCCTCATTGCATCCTACACACAAAACTTACAAGTCTGACATTTTAAAGTTCAACACATTGGTACTATAGACTCCACATTCAGAAACAATACACAAGCAAAGAAACTGTACTTTTATCTCCCCTTTTTTAACTTCTTCTTTATTATGTTGATTTTATATAACTAAGTTGAAATTTGCCTTTGAGAGCTTATTCTGTGTAAGAAAACACTATTTTATTACATGAAGGAACATAAATTCTTCCTAGTAATTCTACTCTTGTTAGCCTTAGTGGCATCAGGATAATTGAAATCCTCTGTGCTCAATGTTCTGCTATTCAGGGAGATAGTTCCATCTTCTTGACACAGCTGTACATCCTTTTGTGCTGATTCCCACTGTTGGCACACATTAACAGCTTCCAAATTAGCTGAACTAGTCTAGGAAATTCTCTTGGTGTACAGGTGTTCCTTGTCTAATGTAGAGAATTATTCTAATCCACCTTTACACAGTTTCTTCCATCCTTCCATCTTCGTAACTTTGAGAAGACAAGGGAAATCCCATTGATGAGATTTAATGTTAATTCAGTAGTGGGACACCACTCTGCTTTCACTGAGCCTTCCAAACACCGTCCAGTTACTCTGGATTCCCTGTTCTATTTCTAACATGCTATTCACTGGATCACACAGCTTCGGTGGTTGGGATAGTCATTTCTCCTGTTTCAGTGTCTTGGGCTGCATTCTCACCTGTGGTGGCAGCAGTGGGAGGGGTGAGGGAGATGCAGCAGCGCGGAGGAGCTGGCGGCCGGGAAAAGAGCCGGTGCAAATGGGGATCTGCCGTGGCTTCTCTCGCGCATGTCAGGGCAGGATTTTGTGCCCTGACATGAGCGAGAGAGAGACTGTGGAAGATCCCCATTCACACCGGCTCTTTTCCCGGCCACCGGCTCCTCCGCGCTGTCACGTCTACCTCGCCCCTCCCCCTGCTGCCACCACCACCTCAGGTGAGAATGCAGGGACAGTCTTGCGTCTTTATTGTTTGCCTGTCAATGAGGACTACTAACTTTGGTTGTAATTCTCATTCAGCCTATTAGTTGGGCATCAAATACTGCATGTATAGAGAAAACAGTATTTTGAAAACACAAACTTTTCGTATATAGGTTGTTCTTTTAGCAAACTAGATTAGGCCCTTCTAAGCTATTAGGGAAATAAAATAACACCTAGATGTGCTCACTATTCCACATAAAGAAATTACGGGTGTGGGGAAATTTGGGAAGAAGGTTACTAGATGCATGGACATTAATAATATTAATTAATATTACTTTGGTGGCTTAATCCAAGTCAGTAGGAGAAAAAGAGCAGGCCACAGTGGAATTAACAGAAAATCCCTTGTGACATAAAAACCAAATGAGAAAATCGTAGACTAGCTGACAAACATGAGCCTAGAATTTCAGGACTTTGCAACATGGGGCTTCAAATCTTTGATACAAATATTTTACCTTGGGTACATTTCTAATCACAGTGTGGAAATTTACTACAGATCCAACAAAAAGACATTTTGAAGCTGAAAATTTCAACACATGTAAGTTCAGAACACTAAAGAGAAAAAAAATTCAAAATAAACTCAAGGTTGGAAAACATTTAATATTTGAGGATGTCTGAGTGGTACTGACTAGCCTTGGGTGTTATAAAGAAAATTCTCTATCTGAATCTTAACCACACTGAATCTAAACAAATAAAAATAACAGGAGGATGCAGTGTGTTTTTAAATTACATGGGGTGGAGGGTCCGTGATAGGTGTGTGGGTGAGTGCTTCAAATGAGTGGCCCCACGCACAGCCGGCCTCGTCCATGCACCACCCACTCCGTTCCCGCATGGGACACTCTGGCTTTTCCTGGAGTGCCCCGTGCGTGGACTGGGTGGGTGGTGCATAGGTCATGGGAACACATACCCCCATGCACCCATATTCAGATGAGACCTCCCCCATGTGGATGGTGATTGTCCATGTGTGGGAGTGTCTTGTTTAAAAACACAGCAGTCATCATGAGGAAGTGATTCTAGTTTTATTTTAATGAGGAAAAGAAATTATAATTCAGTTACTTTCTAATGAAAGCTGTTTTGAGGAACAAAATACTTCAAATCAATTGTAGTGAAAAAAATTCAGAGAGGTAGAAAGATTATTCCAAAGTTAAGACATATCAGAAGAACCCTCCAGTCCAATGACAATATTTCCATTATGATCTTTACTCTTTAGTATCTTGTATATACATTATAACAAAAAAACCTGTAATACTAACTATACTTTCTTTTGTGCGTGTGCATGTTTGTTTCTTGAAACTTAATCCTTGAATTTTAGAAAAGGAGTAGAACAGAGATGGAAACACCAATGCAAAGATGTGACTATTACATTTATGAGTAGCAGCTATTTTACAGGATCTATAAACATAGAATGGTTGTTTAATGTAGCATTTTACTAACCCATTTAATCAGTATGCTTCTATACTTGTGGCAACTACCAAGATGGCAAATGGGATGTGCTATATATATCATTCTCCTGTACACATGTAGAGATCATGTGTGACACACAGAGATATATTAAAGGGAAATACACCTTACATTATTTATCAATGTAAGTCATCATTGTGACTTCGAAGATAAATGTGAGGTTTGGGAAGGGAAAGGGGACAGGACAGGGCATAGGAAAGGGTTCACAGACACACAGATAAACAGCGAGGTTATGCCTGGAAGCACACCCTCAGGTTCGTATATGACTTCTAGGAATAAGAATCCACAGCCTGGAACATCAAGGGTCTCACTTACCTGACTCACGCTGCCCACTCCCACCAGCACAACCACTCGTCACATTCACACAGTCCAAACACACTCCAAACACACCACACAGTGGGGTCTCCAGAAAGGTATGGAAGCAATCACAAACAAGGGGCCGGTCTCCCAGACGCAAGGCACTGATCACTAGCAGTGCTAGGGAGCGACTGAACTGCCTTTATCCCAAGAGTCCTGGCGTTGCTGCAAGTGCTCTGAGCGCCACGGCGCTAGGACTGGGGGCGTGGCCGCTGCCGGGACCAGCCAAGTCTCTGGAGCCACACCCCCGGGATCAGTGGATGCAGGTGGAGGCGGGTCCTGAGCATGCTGTACGCTTCCTCCCTGTGTCAGTGAGCACGCCACGGCTGATGGTGGCACTGCAGCAATGGCTGGAGGTGGAGTGGCTGAAGGTGAAGTGGTGGGGGGCAAGGTTGGAAATGTGGGCTCCCTGGGGGTCTGCAACAGGTCTTGTGGCCCCCCTGGTCCTGGCCCCTCTGTCCTTCAGGCCAGGTCCTGACAATAAAGCAAAGCGGAATCAGAGCTCAAAGTAAAACATGTGTAAATGGACCAAGGGCTCAGATTTCTCCAATGACCTAAACAGTTCTCAAGCAAAACTTTTCTTTAAAACTAAATGAGAAGTCCTATCCTCCAGCAGATAATGCATGCACTCTGAGCTAGCATGTACACAACCTCAATTGAAGTGAATGGAACTGATATGCACTTAACTAATAGTGTGTGCATGCATAGTCGGCTAGAAGATAGGACTGTAAAACATGCAGCAAGATCCTAATCATTTTGAGCCAAATCCAGTACTTAAAGCCATGGGCAAAAGCCCATTAAAGTCAATGAAGTCGGAGGAGGCCCTTTAAAGTGAACAAAACAAAGGGAAAAAGATAAGATCAAAATTTCATTATAGCCTCCAACTGAAACAAGGTCCTGAAAGAGTGATGCATTGCAAGTTGTTAAATATCCAAGGTGCTTGAAAAAATGACTCACAGATAAAAATGTGCTAAAAACAAAATCTTTAGATGTTTAAATACATCAGCTTCACTTAGTGATAAAATATGTTTGGATCAATATCCGCAGACATCAGCATGTAATAAATGTGGGGGAAAGCTATAGAACTGGTAAAAAGACACACAAATCAAACCCTCTTAAGGTCTTCGGGTGACAATGTTCTGAATGCGTAGTTAGTAGATCCAATATGCCTTTGATTGTTATAGTCTGGATTTTCCTCTCACCAGCCACTACCTCTCCTTAGAGGAGAGATGTAATCAGTTCTGATATATCTGCAAGATGACAGATAATGTTCTTTCCCCCATAAAATGTCTCTGTATTGATTATATAGGATACAAATTGTGCTTCCAAATTAATCCTTAGCCTTATTTCATATTTTCTATCATCATGTGAATGATTTTTTAAATTTTGGTTTCCTTACTTTTTCATTGACCACATAATGTACCTGACTTACAGCCCACTGAAGAATTGTGATGGATGTCAGTCTATGATGGGAGAATTTATTAGCTGGAATGAGATATGAGTGAAATTCTACATCAAGAAAACAAATGCTAAACAATAATTTCCTGGACTCTTGAAGTGCCCAAGCCTTGAAGAAAAGAAGTCCATCTTTTAAAATATTACACAGCAATCGGAGAGACATACATTTCTCAAATCAGTGCAATAGAAATGAAATACAGACAAAGGGTTCAGTCACATGAGATGCCTGCCCCTCCCTCAACAGCCTTGCCCCTCCCTGGGCAAATGAGCCACCTTATACAGTGGCTCGTGTGTCTAGGGGATGCCAGATGTTCGCCTCCCCCGGGTGTTGGGTGAACATCTGCTTGCTCCATGATGTGTCCTCAGAGAAATCCCATGGATGTGTTGCAGAGAAGTCTTACCCCATGTGGAGTAAGGCTGCCCAGGGCAGAGCAAGCCTGTGTGACTGAACATGCTTGGACCTCCATGCTCAGGGAAACCCTATGAGCTGTGAGCAGCAGGAGCTCATGTCTGTCTCTTACAGCCACGACACAGCAGATGGTGAGAATCCAGAGTCCCTGGGCTGCTGGGGGGAGGGGTGCCCAGAGGAGCTGCACCTGTGCCCCGCTCCCTACCCCAGCAAACAGCTGATCAAAGGAGGGGTCCCAGAGGAGTGGGTGCAGATGCTTCTCTAGTCCCCCCTCCCCAATCAGCTGTTTGTTGGGGTGAGGAGAGAGGTGCACACATGGCTCCTCTGGGCTCCCCCCATCAGTTGTCAGTCTGTTAGATGGTGGGGAGGGGAGTCTGTACTCTTCCCAGGCTCCCCTTTCCCCCGGTTCACCAGACTGACAGCTGATAGGGGGGGAGAGACTGGGAAGAATGTGTGTGCTTTCCCCTTCCCCACCAGCTGTAGCCAAGATGGAAGGAGCGCTGGCCCTCCTCCGCCCCCACATCAGCTGCCTGTGTGCCTGGTTCCCTGCACTGGTCTGCTAGGATCGGGCCCACTCTCCTCATCTGGCTGCATTAAAGTTAATGGCAGTTGAGCCATTGACTTCAGTGGATAGATTGGACCCTAAATGCTGCACACACCACTGTTCACATGTAGTGGCTTTAGTAAATCACACATCCCTAGCAGGGTTCAAATGATCTTTGGTTTCAGTGTGAGGGTTGCAATTCTGAATCCACCAAAGTCAATGGCAAAACTCCCGCTGACTATAATGGATGATGATTAATAATGCACACTAGATGCTGAACTCAGTAAAATTAGCAGGTCAGATACATTGTTAAATGAATGAGCTCTACTCCAAGAAAAGTCCCCTTCGCCGCAAAATGGCGGCGA
>QEPC01001876.1:63995-78383 GCA_003113815.1 Sphenodon punctatus | reverse complement strand
AGAGAATTCTGGAACCTCTCCAGTTCCATAGGTGTCCAGGGGCGAACCAACCAAACTGGTTCCGCACCTTTCGAGGGGCAGACATGCACCAGGAGAGTAGCCTGAAGGATGTAATGATCCATCCATGACAAGGGCACAGCTGACACCTCCCCCACCAACAGATCCGCCGCCGCAAGGCCTGTTTAAAAAATCGGGTCCAGGGTATGCCCTCAACCAATTGATACAGTCCCATGACTGCCATGGTTGCCATGAACTCATGCTCCGCCCCCACCCCCACCCTGGCTGACATCGGCGTGAATGTTGAAGTCTCCCAGAACCACCATCCTTGGGGTCCGCAACACCACCTCCAACACCAGTTCTCCTAGAGTGTGCAGAGATGCTGTCATACAGATAGGTGCACGGCAGCACCTACATGTACAGTATTTTTTCACATTTGAAAAAATGTATTCACATTTATACCCTTCCCCCAAAGGCTCAGTACTCGTTTCAGCTCTAATTGCCACTCGACTGCTTATAATCCAGAAAAATAAATGCCACAGTGGCTGTGATCCACAAACAACTTGCTTCAATGTAAGTGGTTTGTAGCTCTTGGCCAGAATGTTCTTTTAAGAAAAAAAAAATTACAAGCTTTAGACATCTTCAGCTGAAAAGTTCCGTTGTTCCCCGAGTCAGTTGGCACTGTTTATTGATGTTTCATTGCTAATGTGCTGTGAATACTTTCTGGAAAACATCTTACACATTTGGGAATTATTCAAGTTTTTTTCCCCTCTCTCAAAAGAAGCAGTCATGTTGCTCAGTCGTGAGCAACCCAGCTTTCTCTAAGGATGTGGCTACTTATGGAGAGGAATTATACAGTAGGTCTAGAACACTGATCCCCTAGACATCTCCTCATCACTAGGCCTTTGCCCGTCCTTTGCAACATGCAGATTAATGGGACACAACTGGTATAATGCTCCCGTGGACACACCATCTTCTAAGGACAGCTGAACTCCACCATTTTTACTATCTGCTGGTCCCTATGCACCAGCAGAGCAATGCTTGAGTAAAACTGCTTTCAGGCTTACCGTGTGGGCGAAGACAGACACCCCTGCTGCTCTCTCCACTTGTCACCCAGCCCCACACTCTTCCCTTGATCCTGGAAACAGCAATATGGCAGGTGCTGAGGAGTAGCAGCAGCAGTGGGGATGGGAGCAGCAGCAGGTCCCTGGGAGGGGTGGAATGGCCACAAACTACTCCCAGGCCTGACACTGTTGATGTTTCTGGGTACTTGCTGCCTTCACCACTGTTCCCCAGCAGGACCCGTGATACTGCTGCCATTCCTAGTCATGCCTATTCTTCTGACACTAGATTTTGGTAGGCACTGCATGTACAAGCAGCTACCTGACAGGGGTATGTCTGTTCAACCAGGTACCAGGCATAACGTCTGAATGCCCACTATCTCTCAGCTTCAGTATCCCTGAAATAATAATAATCTACCTCACAGGGTTGTTGTGAGGGTGAACTAGATAAGGATTGCAAAGAAGTTTTAACACAGAAAGTGTTATATAAATAATTAATATTAATAATAATAATAATAATTAATAGGTGGAAGTTGTGCCCTTTCTTTTCTTCATTCACTTAATTCACTTCATTAGTCATTTTTTTATTTAGTATTTCATATCTTTGTCTACTGACAATTTGGGGAGGGTTTTTTAATACGAACTTGAATTTAATTGGTCTGTCTGTGTGACATATTGCAGGATAAGTCTGAATAAGCAAAGTACCAAATACCTAAAGTACTGAAGTGACCAAAAACTGAAGCAATTAATAACCAAACTGAACAAAGTACAGAGCTACAAGTTTCACAACAAGAAATGTGTGAATATTTCTGAAGATCTGAATTCACACATTTTTAAATGGTCATTTGTTTCAGCTTTATAGTTCAGTTTCTCTCTAACTTTCTTTAAAGAAAGATGCAGCAGCCAGACACTTAGCTTGATATGGCAGGGTTTTCTGAGAATTTGACAAAAGGTTTCCACACAACATAAATAGGGGCTCTAAGTATTGTAGGTGTATTACAAAAGAAGTGCACTTCAGGGGCACTTATAATCCCATAGAAACTGTGATGTTAGGCTGACTTGCAATGCTGCCTGAATAATTACCTTTCTGGCCTATAAAACCATTTATTAGGGCAGGCTTTTTACATAATCTTCTAAATAATAAACCCCAGACAATAAAATCTCTTTATCACAAGGCTTATTCTCATGCCTCTCATCTTTGCATTTGTCCAATTACCTCACTAATTAACTGGCATGGTGTAACAGCTTTAATCTTTTTAACAGGCAATTCTCTCTTCTTGCAAAGGTTGAGATTAGGATGTAAAACAGATGTTCCAAAAATGACATCCTCTTGCAGTTCTTTGCCCAGCTGGCACCCATCTGGTGGCAGCAATTTTTAACCTTTTCATTATTTTAATGGCGAAAGGTAGTGTAACTTTAATGCTCTTACTGATTACAATAAGACTTTATAAATTAAAAGCTTAAAACCCTTCCTCAAGCAAGCAATCTACTTTGATTTTACTTGATCAAACATTAAATATGGTGTAACAAGTAATATTATTTCACAGATGGGATGTCGCATCTTATAGCAGACTATGGGTGATTTCAGACGTTACGCATCTGACATTCATCCCGACTGAACCACAGTCAAATACCGGCCGCGTTTGACTGTGGTGAACGTCTGTTGGCTCGCCGCCAGATGTGCACCACAGTCAAACACAGCCCATGTTTGCATTCACCACACTTCTGGACCTTCGGACACAAGGACATCGAGAAGTGTGGTGAAAGACCACCACGGCCATGGTGAATGGAAAGTAATGTCTGGTTACTTATTGTTCACCGCAGTCAATGGGAGTCACCCCTGCCCATGGTTGCGTCAGCAGCCGAATTGGCCGCTGCCGCTGCCCATCGAGAGGGGGGAGGGCCGCCGGGGAATGCAGGGGGAGGGGCCGTGCGGAAGCAGCTGCTCTGCATGGCCCCGCCCCTCTGGGAGGTGGTAACATTTTAGACGTGATGGGCGGCCCTTTCACCACAGGCTGTGGGGTGGTTCGGACCACAGCCGGGGGCAATGGGGCACACATCTGTTGGCGCACTCCTTCACCCCTGGCCGTGGTCCGAACCACCCCATGGCCCGTGGTGAAAGCGGCCGCCCATCACATCTGAAATCACCCTATAAGATGTGCTAGTTATGAACTGAGCGAAGAGCATTGTAAGGCTTCTCCACCTATTAAACGTCTTATTCAGTTAATTGTTTATCTGCTGCAAAATGAAGGGAATATGTTTACGAAAATGAGCAATGTATGCTCTTTGGACTGTGCTGAAGAGAGATTTCACAAGGCCAATTTGCCAGCCCCCTTTGGGACATGTTTCACTAGCATGGCATTCAGGTTAGTGCCATGATAGTTTTCTGTTCAAATATCAATCAGTTTACTAGACAAGGCAGGACAATCCTCCACTGACTCCAGTCAATGGGAGTTTTGCCATTGACGTCAAGGGGTGGAAAACTGTGCCCTGAATAACTAGTTAATGCTTTGATCTCTAAAGTGCACAAATACATTACAGGGTAGTGAAATGATTAAATCTTAAAAGGCTTTACTCAAGTATATTCCTGCTAAATTGTATTTATTTATTTATTCAGGAAATTTTAGCACACTCCTGCCTCTGGCAGCTCAGGGCGGCTTACAATAAAACAATAAATACAACAAAATATAATAAATAACAATATAAAATTAATCTAAAAGGTCTCTGATACAAAAATGATCCCCACCAACCCTCCTCCCACTACCCGTCTCCCCTGCCGAAAGCCTGGTGAAAAAGCCAGGTCTTACAATGGTGCCTAAAGGAGGGAAGATCCAGTGACAGACAGATCTCTACTGGAAGGGAGTCCCACAGCCACGGTGCCACCACAAAGAACACCCTTTCCAATGTCAACCCCGCCACACACAGGGGACTTCAAGAAGGGCACTCCCAGCTGACCACAAGGGCCACTACATGAGGCGTTCCCACAGATAGGTGTGGCCCAGGCTGTTTCAAGCTTTATAGGTAAGAACCAGCACCTTGAATCAGGCCCAGAAGACTATAGGCAGCCAGTGCAGCGAGCAAAGCACAGGTGTTATAAGATCACGGTGCCCCATCCACGTAAGGAGATGGGTCGCTGCATTCTGCACCAGATACAGTCTCCGAACTGCCACCAAAGGTAGCTCCATATTGAGCGCATTACAATAGTCCAGTCTTGAGCTGATGAAGGCATGGACGATGGTGGCCAGGTCTGAGTCCGAAATGTATGGTACTAAAGGGTGCTTTCATACGTGATGGGCTGCCTCTGGCATCTGGGGTGTGTCTGCTGTTAACATCTTGTAAACTGTTGAAGATCAGCTTCTAACTTAAATATATGAAGAAAGAGAAGAAATCTGAAATTGGCTTAGAAGAGTATGATACTGTGTTTGTGAACTTCATTGCTTGTCTATTTTGTTTAACGGGCCACTGTGCTCCTTAAACCCAGATTACATAAATAAAGAAATTAAATTAAATTGAAATAAATGAAAGCAGAAATAAAATATACTGTGTAAGAGGAAACCAACACATGGTGTCATTCATCACCAATGACGCAGGCAACTTCTAACTAACAAAAACATGCTTTATTCACGAGTCATAAAATAAACACAGATGCAGTATGAGCAGAAGAAAATGAAATATCTGAAGGATAAGCAGACACAGTTTTCCACAATAAGAGATTAATCATTCACAACCACCATTCATTTTCACATTCTAAATCTACTGATCTAAGTAGCCAGCTCATATAAAATATTGCTTCTTCTATGGAGAAAATGAGGTACTCTTATGAGGAAATTATTACTATTAATTACACCAATTCTACAAAAATATGGATGCTACAAAATTCATGGTAAACATTATGCTTTTAAAAAAGCTCTGAGTAAATTATGATTTGCTTCTAACTTTAGTTACTTTGAAGGTTTATTTGAAATGGACCTAAATTGCATCCTTGAATATTTTATCATTTGACTTTTTTGTGGGTTTAGATTTGAATTCCTTAATTGAATATTTTTTAAATGTATTTATTGGATTGGTATCCCATCATTCCCTGAAGGCTCAGAGTAGCTCACAGCAGAATATATATATATAAAATTCCAACTAAAACCACTCCCACCCTGAGCCCTCTACCACTCCCACCCTGAGCCCATTAAAAGCTTGGTCAAATAAGTCTTGCATTGCCTTTGGAAAATGCTATGGTTTGAGATCTGGTGGATTTCTAGGGGAAGGGAGTTCCATAGCTGTGGAGCAGCTACTGAAAACACCACCCTGACTTAATGTACGGACTTGGTACTATGCAAGAGAGTCTTCCCAAACATGCAAGAGAGTCTACCCAGATAACCTTAGAGAGTGCAATAGTACATAGTGAAGGAGGCAGTCCTTTAGAGATTCAGGGCCAAACCATTTAGGGCTTAATAGCTCAAAAGCAGAACCTTGAACTGCACTTGGAGTTTTGGAGTTTGGTCCTGTTTTTGGATCCCAAAGCAGAAGGGACCTACTTCGATTCAGTAGTACACTCCAGAAATGTTCATCCAAATTATGGATCATAAACTTATTTGGTGTCATGCCCTTGATTGGTATTTGATATATTTTGCATGTCTTTTTCTTAAATCATGGGATTATATGTAAATCTCAAAATGAGGTCACACAGGCTAAAAGTATGGTAATCGCTGCTTTAAAGCTAAAGGGTGTTTTTAAATGAGCAAGGTGGGCAAGGGGGTCTGTGGCCACTGAGTGGCACAACTGTGTGGGCCAAGGCCGACCCTAGGCATATGCAACATGTGCAGTCGCACATGGCCCCATGCCAGCGTAGGTCCGCACCTGGTGGTAGCAGCCCTGGCTAATTATTTAAATTATACAAATTAGGCCCCACACCAAGTCTTAGCACATGGTCCTGCAAATCTTGGGGCAAATCCTGGGACGCCCACACACAACGTGCATGGGGAGCGCTTTACACGGGCAGCTCCTGCTATGGTTACCCTGGCCACGGAGGCAGATTCAGAACACGTGGCTGGCCCCGCATGGAGCACTCCCAATTTTTTGGTGGTGCTCTGTGCATGGCCAAGAGTGGCCACTGCATGGTTCACGAGAGCACACTCCCTCATGCACCACCTTCACATGAGAAGTTGGACGCGTGTTCGGCAGGAGGCCATGCGTGGGCTCGTCTTATTTAAAAACACCCAACGTTTCACAAGAGAAGTTAATGAGATTTTGAATATAAAATTTAATGTTAGTCCTGCTTTGGTTTTGAACTTATGCACTAAATTCTAACCTAAACCAGTTTTGATCCAAATATATCTACTACTTACTTGGCTATTTCAGGAATTTTACATGAGAAACGGAGCAAAATTAGACATCCTCTGCTCAGTAAGATTAGTAAGTCTTCTATCTCCTAATTTTCTGACACTTTACCACACAAAAACAACAGCATGTTCTTTTTTTTCATCGTTGAAAGCCTATTCACAATAGGCTGTTAGCATGGCTGCTACAGATCACAATCAGTATTTTACTTGTGGAAAGCTGTAGAAACGATGCATCTGAAAAAGCAGCACATTCAGTGTAAGAAACAAAAGCTGCTCCGGGCTGCCTGTGGTGGGAGGAGCGGGATATAATCTTTTTAAATAAAAATTTTAAATAAATAAATATGGGTTTGTTGCAATTTAATGGAAACAATGTATCTGGAGTGCAGGGTATTATTTACACATGTTTAAATTTCAAAGATGTAACAGACTAGGGTCCAGGTCCAGCCCATATTAAAATCAATGGCAAAGCTCCCATTATACTTGGTGGGAGTTGAATCAGGTTTATAAAAAGCACATCTCCTCCTGACATTACCCATACTCTTTTTCCAAAGCTGCTGGAAAGAGCCACCGAAGAGGAACAATAAAAGATGTTCCATGCTCTTATCCCTGTGACTCTATAATTTCCCCCAAGTCCTAACATTTCAGGAAACAAGAGACCATCATTTAATGATTCCAATATATTTATCTATGTGGTGCTTAAGAAAAATATGTAGCTAAACTTTTAAACTTTTCCCTTGTGACCCTTGGTTTAAGGAAGAATTTGAAATGCTCATATCAGTAAAATATTAACCTGATGCTGAAGTCTGAGTGAAGAAGCCTGCCTATGAAGTGAAGGTGACATGAAAGTGGTGGAATTATCCAAACCAAAGCACTAAGGCAGGTTGCTTGAGGATAATCCCAAACTGCACTTTGGGATTGGAAAGCAGTTTGTGGCCAGTTCTCCTGAGTGAATTTGTGATCATTACAATTGGAATTGCAAGCAAACCCAAGTTTACTTGTTTGTGTGGTGTTTTGAACCACGTGGATTCTCACAACATAATCCTATTAGGCCTAGAATGGTCGAAAAAACACTTCATTTCTCCTGTGTTGGGGTCTAAGTAATCCCTAGTTAATTTAAACTAAAAACACTCCGGGAATGCATTCAAAGTCATCTTTAGAATGGGAATTTATCTTGAAACTTAGCTGCTAAATTTTCTTATGTATAAAGAAAGTTTTCACAATGGGTGTCCTTAAATGGACACGAGGGTGCTCAACCCCAGAGCAAGTCCTGAGGTGCACCCCTGCATCTGCCTACTTACAGCTGCGCCTGGGACCATTCTAAACAGACCCAGCAGCTGCTGCAAGCCACAAGCCACTGACACAGCACCCCTCCCCCACACCGTAGAGCTGCAGGCTGATCAGCCGCCATTCTAGACTGCTGCCTGCAGTTCTATGGCATTGGCCATAGCAACCCCTGGCCGGGAGGGAGCGGAGCTGCAGCAGCCATCCACTAAGTAGACGTACCGTTGCTCTGCCTCTGCTCTGCTGGCAGTGCTCCAAGATAGCCTGGAGCCCTGCTAACAGGGCTGCTTCTGCACCACCTGCAAATCTGACAACCCACCTTTATATGGGCGCTGCCCAGGTGTGAAGCAGAGCAGAGCCATGGGTGCCGTCTGTGTAAAGGCATCTATTGACTTGAGGGATCGCTTCACTCCCCAGCTCCCCACTCCCCAGCTTCTGCGGTCATCAGGGGGATGCCCTCCTGGAGGTCCCAAGTTATCATTGGGTAGCCTTGGACAGGAAGCATTCCCAGCTGCCGCACCTGTGGTGTGAAACTCGTTCCCAGTGTGTGTCCGCTTTTGCCCATATCTCCTCACCTTCCAGCGGCAGTGCAAATCATGACTCTTCTGTCAGACATTTGGTGGAGGGGAAGGGTAGGAGGTAGTGGGTTATGTGGGTTGGGTGGTGGGTTATATTTCTTTATGGGGTATAGGGTTGTTTTGTTTTGTTTTGTTTATTGGGTTTGAACAATTTTCATGTATTTTATTATTGTCGAATTATTGAAATTTTATTGTTGTGTGAGCCAATCAAAGCTTCCTGAGGCAAGAGGAGTGGGATAGAAATTAATAATAATTATTATTATTATTCATTAATAATTAATAATTAATAATTCTTGGTGTAATAGACCCCAAAACAAATCTTATGGCTTCTGGTGCTTCTTGGACAACTGAAGACATTTACTTTGATCAGGGGTGGTGAACCTTGGGCCAACAGGACAAATGCAGCCTGTGGCTAATCTTTATGTGACCCCTTTCCAGTTCTGGGATCTAGCCCATGGATCTAGCCCTTGCTCCCCCCTACCTCTCTGCACTTATCGCCCTCCATACTCCAGCCCGTGCACTTCGCTCCTCCTCTGTCCCTTCTCTCACCCTTCCACAACGAATCCCGCACAAGCTCCTAGTCTTCACCTATAAAGCTCTTCACAACCTTGCTCCCCCATCCTCTCTGCACTTAGCACCCTCCATACTCCAGCCCGTGCACTTCGCTCCTCCTCTGTCCCTTCTCTCACCCTTCCACGCCTTCCCTGCTCCCCTAAGCGCCTTCGTCCCTTCTCACTTGCTGCCCCCCATGCCTGGAACTCCCTCCCTGTCCACATCCGCCTTGCCCCCTCCCTTCATACCTTCAAATCTCTCCTTAAAACTCACCTCTTTCGCTCTGCTCTGTCTGACTCTTTATCCTGCTGAGCCACTATTCCTATACCTACGATCGGTTTACCCTTATCCTTGCAACATGGACCTGCCTGCTGTCATTCTCATCGTAACCAAGCCAAGTACGTGCACTTGAGACCTCGCATCTTCATGAATGTTAGACCCCTTGTCTCTCCCTCTGTTCCCCTTCCTAAGTCTCTCCCCCAGCTCCTGTCTCTCAGATTGTAAGCCCTAGGGGCAGGGACCGTGTCTATTTTATTACTTTGTAAAGTGCCAGGTACACTGCTGGCGCTATATAAATGTTTGTTAATAATAATAATAATAATCCAATTGCTATGTCAAACCACTTAAGAAACAGGGCTGAAGGTAAGAGAGGAGGGCATGCACACAAGGATAAAGGACAGACCCATGGCATAGATACATGATCTGGACCCTCCTATTCTTGAATGTGCCCCTAAAGTACCCCTCCCCAACCTCTACATGTCCCTCGAAGCTTGTACTAATTTTCAAAATGGCCCTTGGGAGGAGAAATGTGCTCCACATCTGGCCTTGACTTTCGTCTGTTTAGGAACCTGAGATTTTCCTATCACCACAGAAATATAGATGTGTATTATTTCTTATTTCTCCTTTCCTTTCAAACCATAATGAGTAGAGGCCAGTAACTAGCTTATAAATACACAAATGTGTGTAATGTAAAATACAAAGAGAAAGGCAGCTCCAGGAAACACTAAGTGCTTGATATTTCGCATTCTCTTATGAAGGAAGAGCCTTTAATCAGTTTATTTCGCAGAAGTATCTCCCACCAATGAAAGCAATCACCCTTTGCACAAACACAGACGCACAAAGAAGCCTCTCAGCTTTTTGAGTGATGTCTTTGATGTGTTTCAAATTTTGAAAGAGGTGTTTGTACAAAGAAAGACGAAGGCTGAAGAGACGTAATGCAGCTGTGGATTTCCAGGGAAACATGATATAGTACAGTTGCAGGCTGAAAAGGAGAACAAGGTGGTGCCACTGAGGTTGAGATTAAAGTTCTCTGGCCTGTTTGGTTTGGCCAGGAGTCACTGCCAACATGAGTGAATGCTTGTATTTATTAACATTTGCAGGCAAGCTCTGTTTATGGCTGCAAGTTTTCACTTACATTACTCCCCTTCCGTCGTCTTTCCTCTCCCCTTCTTCCACCTACCTCGGTCCCGTCTAAAATCTCAAATAACATTCTCTCCATCCACCTTTTATTTCTCATGTGCTCTTTGCCATTTTCTGTCACAGCAGAGTCCCTCACTCAATAAAGTGATATCGCACTTGAGGTCAGATAACAGCAGCAACCGTTAGTGTTCAAGACAGATGTTTCACCATGAAACATTTTTTCTGCTCATAAATACAATTCTTTGACACTTTTTTCATGTTTGAATTAGATGCACTTTAAAGGTCAGTAAGAAGAAGGCTGGTTTGGGCAGTGGAATTGTTTCTGTGCTCTCTACTTTAAAATAGAAAGCAGAGCACCATGCGGTAACTTCTTAAAAGTTTCACACTATTGTACTTTGGAAACACTTTCACAATCAATTTAAGTGCCTACATCCATAACTTCAAATGTAAAACAGGCTACTGGGAAGTGTATACTTTTTCAGTGAGAAGTCATGCTTCCCTTCTCGAGTTTCACATGCTGGTGAGAGTCAAACAGCAGAAACCATATCAGCTGACAAAGGTGACTAGTTATAAAGACTGATGCCGTGATCCAAAACCCACTTACTCTGAAGTAGTCTCATTGAAGACCACAGCTTTTATGTCACATCATGAATCAAGATCAAAGCTATTCAGAATCTTAAACAGCTTTCAGAAGTGTGTGGACTGAAATATACTCTCATCAAGTGTGTATGTTAAAGAACTGAGCACAATAAACTAAAATTCACACACATACAAATAGTATTCTGTTCAAATGTGTGTGTGTGTGTGTGTGTGTGTGTGTGTGGAGAGCGAGAGAGAGAAAGATCTGAACAGAATATTTGTATGTGTATAAATGTTATATATTTATAAAATATATAAATATATATTTCTATTTATATAAATATATATGTATAATGGCCCATAATGGTGGGGGGTGGGGCTCTGGCCTCAGCACTGAGGCAGGGCCAACCAGCCACACATCACACCCCTCCCTAGCCGGGTCAGGTTGGGGGAACATTTGGTTCCATCCTCTGACATGACCGAACAGGGGGTGGGGGAGGAAGTCATCCCACCTCCAGGCATGCATCCACAGTGGAAGCTGCATGTATGTTAACATCCATCGGGGTACAGGGGGTTGGGAGGGTATTTTTATTGCCTTTAGCATTTAGCCTTTTTAGTAATTTTAATATTACAATGTTTTAGTTTTATGTATTTTATTGTATTTTTATATGTTGTTGTCGCTCTGAGCCGCCATTGTGCGGGAGGATGCGGGGTAAAAATGTAAGGAATAAATAAATAAATAATAACATTTGAGCCTCATTTACATTAGTATTTATTGTTAACAGTAGTATATCTGTTTCACTGACTCCAGGGTGAATCCTGGATAAAAAATAATAATGGTAAAATCTAGAATATCACATTATTTAGTATCTTATTCCAGCACTTTGCAATTTAGATTTTACTGCTGTGTACTGCACAACGTGTGCGAGACGGAGGGGGCTGCCCTACCAGGCCCAACTGCCCCCCAGGCCCAGTGCCCCTGTATGTAAATGCTAGCAGCCCGCGAGAGTACCATTATGCCAAGCGCATCTGGGATGCCCTGGTGAGGTGCATCAGCTGAGAGACCGAGGTGTGAGGGAGGGCACCACCCCCACCACCTCTCCGAGACCTGGACCCATCCCGGGGCCAGGGCCGCGCACACGGGTCGATAACTGACCACCCCTCTGTAATCCTGCAGGACAGCCAGGGCACCTACGGTCACCCGGGCCTGTCCCCCCCAGCACAGCGGATGAGGGAGCACTGGGCACGGGTCCGCCGCTGGAGAGAGGACCAGGCGGAGAAGATTGTCCGGACCTCGGCGGAACAGGAGGAGCGGATGATTGAGGCTCTGGACAGGATGGAGGCGGCCATAGAGCGGTCCCTGGAGTGGGAGGAGGCGAGGGACCAGAGGCTCCAGGTGGAGGTGCACCTGGAGTGGAGGCAGGAGCGCCACGAGCACAGCAGGCAGGTGGAGGCGATTGGTCAGCTGGAGTGCTCCATCGATGCCATGGTGCGGGAGCACTGCTAAAATGGACAGGTCCCATGACATTGGGACCTCCCTGCTCCTGAATTCTGGCACGCTATGTGCCTATGTCATGGCTCCAGCCCCCCATGCCACACAGCCTGTTCCGGGCCCCCTGCCAGACCCCATGGTGCCCCCGCCACCCCAGACCCCTCCCCAACCGCACCAGCTGCCTCCTCAACCTCACCAGCCACCTCCACGGCTGCAGGGTTCTCGCATCGACCTCCCCTGGCCCCTGGCCGCCTGGAGGGTGCAGCCGCCCAGGGGGGCCCAGATACTCCCGGGACCGGGCACCCCACCACTACCTGCTGCCCCTCCGGCCAGTGAGGTGACCCAGGACACTGACGGGGACATGGACAGTGGGGGGGAGGTGAGCTCACAGAGCTCTGTGTCAACCACCGGGTGGCTGAGGGACTGACTCCGGACACATGGGGGGAGGGGGGCCAGGGGGAGGGCAGTGTGGGGGGGCACCAGTGCAGGTTGGGGTGGTGGTGGGTGTGAGGGTGCACATGTATATAGGGTGACAATAAATGGGTGAGAAGAATCCCTGTCTCCTGTGCTACTATCAGGGTGACGGGGGGAGGGTGTGCAGGGGCAGGGCCCTGGGTCCTGCGGGGGCACCACAGGGGTGGTGGGGGTGGTGCCCTCCTTCACACCTCGGCCTCGCAGCTGATGCACCTTGCCAGAGCATCCCGGATGCACTTGGCATAACGGTACTCTGGCGGGTTGTTAGTATTTGCATACAGGGGCACTGGACCTGGGGGGCAGTTGGGCTCCGGATATTCCAGGGAATCCCCCTCCATCTCACACACATTGTACAGCACACAGAAGGCCCAGATCCCCAGGGCAGAGGTCTCCACAGTGTAGTCCATGTGGCCTGCGAGGCTCCTCCAGCACTGTTTGAGCGCCCCGAAGGCCCGTTCCACCACAGTCCTGCTGGAACACAGTCAGGTGTTGTACAGCACCTCCACAGGGTTCTGGGGGACCGGGTACACCTTCATGAGCCACTGGGTGAGGGGATAGGCTGGGTCCCCCAGGATACAGGGGGGCATCGGGACCCCCTCAATCCAGGACATCCCCATGTCAACAAAGTCCCCCTGGAACATCCTGGCATAGAAGGGGGAGATGGTCATGATCCTGGCATCATGACTGCACCCAGAGTTGCCCGTGAAGATGTCTATGAACCTCCCCTGGTGGTCCACCACCGCCTGCAGCTGCAGGGAGTGATATCCGTGCCTGTTGACATACTCTATGACCTCAGCTGTGGAGGGGCAGAGGATCTCAATGTGTGTGCCGTCCACAGTGCCCATGCTGTTGGGGAAGCCTCCAGCCATGAAACCGGCCATCATGGCCATCTGGTCCACCAGTTGGATAGTTCTTTCCAGGAGCACCCCCTCCACCACCTTGCAGACATCCTGGAGAATACAGGCAACAGTGCTCAGCCCGACCCCAAAGTGCACGAGTTGGGCACGAGTTGGGCATTGCCAGGGCCCACACCGCAATGACCACCCGCTGGATCATTGGGATGGGTGCCCTCATGGGGGTGTTCTTGCACTCTAGCCAGAGCGTGAGGAGCTCCTCAAGCCGCAGGAAGGTGAGCTTGTCCATCCTGAACTGGGCCCTCCAGGTGGCCTCATCCCAGTGGGCCAGAGCTGGCCCCACCAGCCCTGGGGCTGGTCTGTGACCCACAGCCACCGGTTGATGGGCATAGCAAGCATGACTGCCCGGCGCAGGGCCTCTTCCCCCTTTGAAGGCACCCGGCCACCTCTTGGATCTCCGTGGGTCATCTCCGGCCCTGGCTCACAGCCTGCTGGACTGCCCTGGACACCCTCTGTGCCCTGAGATAGGCCAGTGCCCGCCTGTGGCCATGGTGGGTCCTGCAGGTCTGCACAACACTCCCAGTCATGTGCACCTGCATCTGGGCACCCGTGCGCACCTCTGTGATCAGGATGTGCAGCTGATACATGTGGGTGTGATACCACTCGCCTGCGACCACCAGGAACATGCAGTAGGCGCACGCTTCACCCTGTCCTGCTCCATGCTGTTGCTGACCCCAGGGGGTGGGGGCGTGTAATGCCGGGCCAGGA
>QEPC01001876.1:3959-21149 GCA_003113815.1 Sphenodon punctatus | reverse complement strand
ACCTGGCCCACGAGGGAGACCCCTTCCCTCCCAAACTCCCTTCCCAAATCCAACCCTCCACCCCCAAGTCCCACCTCTCACGGGGGGACCAAAAAACCAGACCCCACTTGGGTCGAACCCCCCGCCCTCACACTGGGGGGACACACCCAACCCTCCCTAACCCAGTCCCTCCTCCTCCCCCTCATATTAGAGGGGAAGCCATAACCCAATCACTCCCCTTACCCCACCCCACCTGTCTCCCCAAAATAAACCCCACAAAGCCACCCTATGTTACTGGCTGCCCCTGAATTGTTGCCAGCCTTCTCAGCTCCCCCTCAGCCCCCACCTAAGGGCCACACAATCAAATTAATTTAAATATTTAAATTTAAAAATAAAATTCTCATATTGATTAACACAGTCTGCCAACTTCTATGGTTTTACCGAAGAGGCTCTCATGTTGAAAGGCATCAGGTCAGTCTCCTGAAAACCAGCCAGCTCACAAGAATTCATTCAGTGCATGTCATCTAATGATCTGTTCATTGATTTATTCAGTGAACACTGTCATCAAGGACAATGATCACAGGAAGAAGGGATAATGAGAGAAATTCATTCCTCCACTAGAGAAGATAGTGACTTTCCTCATGTGGTAATATGGAACCAGTTCAGATGAGGTAGCTGCTTGAAAATCACTTATTTTAAAAAACAAACAGCAACAACAAGGGATTTTCAATCTGTTATTTACTCTCTGATTCTCATCTAAGCAAAGGCACTTTTCACAGCAAATTAGGCATCTCCATTCCTCCAAAAGTGAGCAGTAGCTGTTGGTTGTGCAGCTGTGAGTGCCTCCACTGAACTCTTTGCCCTTGCCCTTGCTCCAACATGTTTCCAAATATTTCACTCTATCTTGATCTTCCTCTAATGGGCCTAATGATGAGCTCAGGGAACAATGTTTGTTTTAATTAGACTTTAACCTCCCTTCATATGGTTGAACCATGCCAGTAGGTCGTAAAGAGAATGACAGATACAGTTCCCTGCAAGCTCACAGTAACCCAATTAAAGTCTGGAAAACAGTAAAATCTTCATGTCTGTAAAACAAAATGGACATTTAAAATGCTTGTTTATTCTGCTCCATTTACCAGAGAATTATTTGTTATAATGTGCTTATACATATTCTTTCTTAGCTATGTATCATATTTACAACTCTGAATGCTGCCTGATGGTGGCATGCCAGTATATATTCAAAACTAACCATCTCCAAATGAGCTAGGCCATGACTTTGTGAACCTGGCCAGCTGCCTCAGGAATGAAGTTTTACATCTGCTGTTCAGCTGCCTCATTTAGAAGCAAGTAAAATATTTCTAATCTCCCGAGTCCTTGCTTTCACCCAGATACAGGGTCACTTGTCCCCTGACAGGAAGAATAAGCACTCAGGGTATGGAATAATAAGTGTCCTTTTTATAGACTCACACCTCCTCTGCACAAGCACAGACATGGCAGATAAAAAATGCTGAGGTCTGAGGTCATGTCTTCTGCTTAGCAGTTCGTCTCATTCTCTCGATCCCTCCATGATAGTGACGGTCTTTATGTTGGAGAGCGATAAAAATATCACTGTTTTAATTAAAGCTGTGCAAACTTGTAAACCTACATTCCACCCAGACTTGTCCAAGGAAATATGGGAAAATCAAATTGAAATTGGGTATGGTCCGCTTTGGTATGAAATCTGTATATTAGTCAGCTCTCTTCTTTGTTATTTATGGAACCGGTTACATTTTTTTCCTTCAAACGTTTTTTTCTGATGAAAGGTGTTGCATTCAAGACCTGCTCCTGGAGCTTCACCCTGATTGTTATCTGCACTCAGAAACCACCTGCTCTCTGGGGATCCTGTCATCCTGCCTTAGGTTGATGGTGATTGGACCTTTGCTTTGATGGGCCCCTCAACGTGAAACTCCCTCCAGATGGCTTTAGCATTGTCAGGACTGGCCCTACCGCGGGGCGGTTCAAGGAAGCCACCCAGGGCCCTGCTCCTGGGGGGAGGGGGTGTACTAAGGGTTCCCATCTCCCTGCCTGACAGTGGCTAGGAACTGGGGACCCCGAGCACGGGGATCCTGACCAACTCTGACTAACAGGCAGCGGAGGGGGCCAGCAGGAGTGAGGGAGAGGCAGATTAAATCTGCCACTGCGCTGCCCGCTGCCACCAGAGGTTCCGCTCGCCCCCTCCCCCCCGGCTGCCTGTCACAGTCTCAGCCAGGGGAAATGAGGAAGAGAGAGGCAGAGGCCCCNACCACCATACACCACCTGCTCGGGGGCCTGTGAGAGAAACAGGTACATGTCCCTTCTCACCGCTGGTACCATCCTCCCGAAGGGACCATAATTACCCTGGCTCACGACGACCCCAATGGCTGAGGAACACAACCCCCCCACCTCCCCTGTGGCTGCTCCACCTGGCCCACGAGGGAGACCCCTTCCCTCCCAAACTCCCTTCCCAAATCCAACCCTCCACCCCCAAGTCCCACCTCTCACGGGGGGACCAAAAAACCAGACCCCACTTGGGTCGAACCCCCCGCCCTCACACTGGGGGGACACACCCAACCCTCCCTAACCCAGTCCCTCCTCCTCTCCCTCATATTAGAGGGGAAGCCATAACCCAATCACTCCCCTTACCCCACCCCACCTGTCTCCCCAAAATAAACCCCACAAAGCCACCCTATGTTACTGGCTGCCCCTGAATTGTTGCCAGCCTTCTCAGCTCCCCCTCAGCCCCCACCTAAGGGCCACACAATCAAATTAATTTAAATATTTAAATTTAAAAATAAAATTCTCATATTGATTAACACAGTCTGCCAACTTCTATGGTTTTACCGAAGAGGCTCTCATGTTGAAAGGCATCAGGTCAGTCTCCTGAAAACCAGCCAGCTCACAAGAATTCATTCAGTGCATGTCATCTAATGATCTGTTCATTGATTTATTCAGTGAACACTGTCATCAAGGACAATGATCACAGGAAGAAGGGATAATGAGAGAAATTCATTCCTCCACTAGAGAAGATAGTGACTTTCCTCATGTGGTAATATGGAACCAGTTCAGATGAGGTAGCTGCTTGAAAATCACTTATTTTAAAAAACAAACAGCAACAACAAGGGATTTTCAATCTGTTATTTACTCTCTGATTCTCATCTAAGCAAAGGCACTTTTCACAGCAAATTAGGCATCTCCATTCCTCCAAAAGTGAGCAGTAGCTGTTGGTTGTGCAGCTGTGAGTGCCTCCACTGAACTCTTTGCCCTTGCCCTTGCTCCAACATGTTTCCAAATATTTCACTCTATCTTGATCTTCCTCTAATGGGCCTAATGATGAGCTCAGGGAACAATGTTTGTTTTAATTAGACTTTAACCTCCCTTCATATGGTTGAACCATGCCAGTAGGTCGTAAAGAGAATGACAGATACAGTTCCCTGCAAGCTCACAGTAACCCAATTAAAGTCTGGAAAACAGTAAAATCTTCATGTCTGTAAAACAAAATGGACATTTAAAATGCTTGTTTATTCTGCTCCATTTACCAGAGAATTATTTGTTATAATGTGCTTATACATATTCTTTCTTAGCTATGTATCATATTTACAACTCTGAATGCTGCCTGATGGTGGCATGCCAGTATATATTCAAAACTAACCATCTCCAAATGAGCTAGGCCATGACTTTGTGAACCTGGCCAGCTGCCTCAGGAATGAAGTTTTACATCTGCTGTTCAGCTGCCTCATTTAGAAGCAAGTAAAATATTTCTAATCTCCCGAGTCCTTGCTTTCACCCAGATACAGGGTCACTTGTCCCCTGACAGGAAGAATAAGCACTCAGGGTATGGAATAATAAGTGTCCTTTTTATAGACTCACACCTCCTCTGCACAAGCACAGACACGGCAGATAAAAAATGCTGAGGTCTGAGGTCATGTCTTCTGCTTAGCAGTTCGTCTCATTCTCTCGATCCCTCCGTGATAGTGACGGTCTTTATGTTGGAGAGCGATAAAAATATCACTGTTTTAATTAAAGCTGTGCAAACTTGTAAACCTACATTCCACCCAGACTTGTCCAAGGAAATATGGGAAAATCAAATTGAAATTGGGTATGGTCCGCTTTGGTATGAAATCTGTATATTAGTCAGCTCTCTTCTTTGTTATTTATGGAACCGGTTACATTTTTTTCCTTCAAACGTTTTTTTCTGATGAAAGGTGTTGCATTCAAGACCTGCTCCTGGAGCTTCACCCTGATTGTTATCTGCACTCAGAAACCACCTGCTCTCTGGGGATCCTGTCATCCTGCCTTAGGTTGATGGTGATTGGACCTTTGCTTTGATGGGCCCCTCAACGTGAAACTCCCTCCAGATGGCTTCAGCATTGTCAGGACTGGCCCTACCGCGGGGCGGTTCAAGGAAGCCACCCAGGGCCCTGCTCCTGGGGGGAGGGGGTGTACTAAGGGTTCCCATCTCCCTGCCTGACAGTGGCTAGGAACTGGGGACCCCGAGCACGGGGATCCTGACCAACTCTGACTAACAGGCAGCGGAGGGGGCCAGCAGGAGTGAGGGAGAGGCAGATTAAATCTGCCACTGTGCTGCCCGCTGCCACCGGAGGTTCTGCTCGCCCCCTCCCCCCCGGCTGCCTGTCACAGTCTCAGCCAGGGGAAATGAGGAAGAGAGAGGCAGAGGCCCCGCCGCTCGCTCATTTCCCCTGGCCAAGAGAGACGGACAGGCAGAGGAGGCACCCATGGAGCTAGGGAGAGGCAGGGCCTCTTCTTGTTCCCTTACTTCTGCCAGAAGTGAGGGAGAAGCAGGCAGAGGCCCCACCTCTCCCTCACACTGCTGGCCCCCTCTGCTGCCTGGCTGTTTCAGTCAGGGGAAATGAGGGAGAGGTGAGACCTCTGCCTCTCTCTCCCTCATTTCCCCTGGCTGAGACTGTGACAGGCAACGGGGGTGGGGAGGCAGCAGAACTTCTGGTGGCAGCAGGCAGCGTGGCAGCTGATTTAATCTGCTGCCACATACCTGCCCCGCCTGAATCTCCGAGCCCGGCGCAGGGCCCAGGCTGGAGCTGGCGGCGTGATGGCGGCAGTGGATCAGGTAAGTGATCAAATTTGGAATCCAAATGGCTGCTCGGGCTTGGGGATGGGCAGAGGGGAGTGCCCGGGTAGTGTGCCATCCCACATTTCTTTTCTGCCCGGGGCCCTGCTTAGGCTAAGGCTGGCCCTGAACATCGGTTCCTCCCTCCTCACCTTTAAAAAGCACCTGAAGACTTATTGATTCTCCAGGTGGTTTTAGGATCCACTTCTGGTCCCCCTTAATGTGTTTTCTCTTCCCTTATGAGGCTGGGCTGGGGGGGAGGTGCTCCCCAGTGCCCCTTCCACCCACGCAGCCTGGAGGGGGGAGGGAAAACCAGGTTCCTCCCTACCCCCTGTGCCCCCGCCCAAACCGGTTCAGAACCCGAATTTGGTTGGGCCAGTAAAGGTGGGGGGCTCTTTGGTTTTGGGGTGTTCGCAAACGGTCCGAACACCCCGAGTTCGGGCTGAACCCTGAACCTCCGAACCGCGTTTGCACATCTCTAGTGTCATTCTCCCACTGAGTCCAGCACATCCCTTCCACATGGTCAGCACTTCAGTAATGCCCCAGGTACCAAGCTGCATTCTGCAGTTCTACATTGCAGGCAGCAGCCCACTGACTGTGGTTATGCTACACCATCATTGTCCACATAGCGTGGAAGAAGGCAAAAGACAATGTTTGGGTCAAAATGGCCACAGCTCTTTATTAAATAACTCCAGTCTGGGGCGGGAAGGGTGGGAGGGAGGTACAGCAACTTTTAAAACTACCAGGTCCAGAATTTTTGCAGGCGTCCTGAGGGAGGGGTAAACAGTGCCGGAAGCAAAGGATTGGTGCTATCCTACTTAGGTGGTGCAGCTAAGCCAGATCCGCCCCTCCTCCAGGGTTAGAGATGAAACTGTGTGTCACTTATCCCTTGATCAGCAACCCTTCGACCCCCACCTCTTAAGGAGGTGGCTCAATATAATTCTGTTTCCACGTTCCATAGCACTCTCACAAGTTATTGCAACCCTGGACCGCCACCACTAGAGCAGCCGGTTTTGCTTGGCATGCTCGCCCCTCCCCCCTTTTCAGTCCAGACTGTTCAGGTTGTAGTCTTGTATCTTTCTTGAAGAGCCCCAGCACTGGCAGGTGCCAGTGCCAACCCTGTGTAATTCCGACTCCCCCAGCAAATCTCACAATGCTCCAGCCAGGCACTCCACTTATTGACTTGTTGACCCGGAGCTTATTGCCCCATTAAATTTCTCACCAGCCCTATCCACCCACAGCCCTATCCACCCAATCCATGTCTCCAGACCTGCTGCCATGGCAGCTGTGTAAAACCAACCACACTTGTGGTAGCAGCTCCTTAATTTTTTGGCAATCCCTGTTTATCCCGAGGACCAGCTCCAATCCAGACCTTCTTGGGGGTTCATCTTCCCCTAAATGGAATCAGGACATGAGGCACTGGCCCTCACAAACCCAGGAAACCTGGGCAACACTGCAACCATAGCATTCTCCCTAATCTTTTCCAGCAGATCTCCACCTGGTTGCACAGCTGCAACCCTCAGCTGCCACCCCCATTGATGGTACAGCATACAAGGATCCAGGGTTGCTTCTGATCCTGCCCTAAGCTGGGCAGGATCAGTGCCCTACCTGTCTTCAGGATTGCCTCACCCCCTGGGTCCTGGATCGACCTCTGTGGTAGGTGGGGAGTGCCCTCCTTGACATCCCCCTGGGTTTCCCGAGTGTTGACTATGAGGAGGGTGTTCTTGGTGACCACACCATGGCTGTGGAATTGCCTCCCACTGGAGGTCCGCCTGTCCATAGACCTCCCCTCTTTTTGTAGTCAGTGTAAGACCTGACTGTTCCACCAGGCCTTTGGTGAGGGAGATGGGTGATGGGGAGAATGGGGGTTGGGCGGGTTTTTTTTTGTCTTTTTGACAGATTTTAATGTTTTTATGTTGTTTTATATTGAATTTTATATCACTTATTGTTATTGTTGTAAGCCATCCTGAGCTGCAGAAGCAGGAGGGGGCAGCATAAAAAGTAATAAACTAAACTAAACTAACTAAACTAAGCTGACAGACAATGAAATTAGTGATTACAGGCAAGGTTGGCCCACGTGTCCTCTTCTGGGAATCCCACCCTCTCTAGGAAGTGAGGAAATGGCTACACAAGCAAAAAGCTCAGGAGGCCTGCCACCTTCCAGTGACCGAATCTTGCCATGCTCCAACCTGCCACAACTCTCAATGCAGCAGCTCATGATCCTGAACACATGAGCTCCAAGCATCTCTGCTGCATGCCACAACACCCACAAGTTCCACTTTATCTGCTACAAACTTGTAGCCTTGTAACTGGCACCTAATACCATGTACTAGTCAGTATCCTCCCCCTAGTAGGTGGGATGTGAATACCCTCAAGGCCTGTCCCAGGCATAGGCCTGGTCCATGTGCTCGAGCAGTGTTACCCAAACTCCTTTGCTCTTTTGGATCAACCTTAGACTGCGTTATCCTCAGCTCATGACCCACTCTACCCACTCTGAGTCGCTTGCCTGTAAAACTCGCCCTGAACCATCTGAATGCCATCGTGCAACAAATTATCTTGATCTGAAAACGGCCAAGAAATCAAACCATAAAGGCTGCTGAGAACAGGAGCTCCTTGCTATAGTCTACACAAATCCCACACAAAGTGGCAGCCATGGCCACCGATATCTGCAGAAGTGATCGGGCACCTGCTATAAACCTATTCTATAAACTGCCCTGAGACTCAAAATTAAGACCTTAAGGAGTCGGCTTTCAAATGGCTCTGGGTGCCTAGCCTACCTACAAAGAAAGGGGTGGGTGCCCATTCAGCTTCCATGGGAATTTAGTCCCCCACCCCTATGCCAAACTCCTATGCTGAAACTCGCCGTATGCTCACTTGTAGGCGGACCTTTTGGTGGGTGCAATGGAATCTTGTGGTGGGTGTGAGAGACCCCGGCACACACACCCCAGGACTCTTCATCTCCCCCTCCCCCTTTACAGGACGTGCCACCTAAGGACCGAGAATTTGATTTTTTTAAAATTAAGATTAATATTTAATCTTAATCTTAAATCTTAAATTAATTAAGATTTGTGTCTTCAGTCCATACGTGGATGATTTGTAGCAGGTATAAGATTAGTTGGTCCATTGATGTATTGGCATCATACAGTATATGACTATGTCATCATGACTACAGGTGTTTTTAAACGAGCAAGGCTTGAGGAGGGGTACGTGGCGGCTGAGTGCCACAACTGGGGAGCACCCATGTATGTGCAGTGAGTGGAGAGAAATTCTAACAGGCGGCTCCCAGGGTGGCCACCACGGCAATGCAGGAAACTTCCACACACTACCACCACCAGGGACTGGCCCTGAAAACAACTTATTTGGGCAGCTGTTTTCCCTCCATTCTTCCCAGCAACACCTCCACCCTAAGTTCCACCCAACTGCTTGTCTTCTGCCAGGACACACAGCTGCAGAAATCATGGAAACGTGAAGCCACACCAGTCAGTAACCCCTTCCTACCCATGAGCCCAGGAGTCGCTGCAGCTGCTGGCAGTCCTGGGCAACAACGGAGGCACATGCTAGGTGGGAAACGCAGGAAGCTGTTGTCCTCCATGGTGTTGGCTCTTCTCTTGTGCATCGCGAGGGGACTTTGAGTCAACATGGCTTCATATTTCATGTGCATGTCCTTTAAGAGTTCCCCAGAGAGTTCCCAGTAGGGCTGTGGGAGGGAGTGGGGAGGTGGCTGACCACAGCCTGGTCTGCTGGCATAGGTGGATGCCCCAGTTCATATGGGTCAGGGGATGTGTGGCCACCTGTCCCCAGGCACTTTATTGACTTCCCCCCACATGGTGCACTCTGGATTTTTCAGCAGTGCTCCATGTGTAGTCATGAGTGGGTGCTGCATGGGTCACAGGAGTGTGCATCCCTCCACACCACCTTTACATGGGTGTTTGGATGAGTGGCTGATGGCTGGCCATGCATGGTAGCACCTTATTTAAAAACACCCTACATTTAAACCTTTAATTTATGCTTTGTATACTAAAGGACTATAGAAGATCTAGAGACAGAGCTCCTTCTGATGTGAACAGGAATACAGGCCACTTTTACATGGGCGGCCTGGGAAGCACGTTCTTCAACGCGCTGATAGGGGAAAACACACGGGGTGCGTTTACACGCACCAGAAGTGACCGCCTGCCAAAGGAATCAGCAGCGTGTGCAGCCTCACGCAGCCTCGTTGAAGACGTGTTCTGGAAACCTTGATATCAAGGTTTCCAGAATGCATCTTCAAAGAGGTCGCGTATGCTGCCAATTCCTATGGCAGGCAGCCACTTTTGGTGCATATAAACGCACCCCGCAAAGCTTTTCCCAGCAGCGCATTGAAGAACATGCTTCCCTGGCCGCTCGTGTAAAAGCGGCCATAGATTAGCAGTTT
The DNA here is from genome assembly GCA_003113815.1 of Sphenodon punctatus. Classification (NCBI taxonomy): domain Eukaryota; kingdom Metazoa; phylum Chordata; class Lepidosauria; order Sphenodontia; family Sphenodontidae; genus Sphenodon; species Sphenodon punctatus. Next base: position 11,658 of record QEPC01001876.1, on the reverse strand, counting down.
ATCCTCCAGGGAAGTCCTTGGCCCTCTCCTCTTCTCTATCTACACCCAATCTACACGCCTAGGCAAACTCATTGCCTCCCATGGCTTCCAATACCACCTATATGCTGACAACACTCAACTCTATCTCTCCACTCCTCTCTCCTCCTCTGTTCAAGCTTGTCTCACCAACTGTCTCTCTGATATCTCTGCCTGGATGTCTCAACGCCAACTCAAACTGAACATGGCAAAATTGAACTCCTGATCTTCCCTCCCAGTCCTTCCTCTCCCTCTTCCCTGTCAATTGCCATTGACAGGGTCTCCATCCTCCCTGTCCCCCAAGCTCACAGCTTGGGCTTCACCTTTGACTCGCACCTTACCTTCAAACCCTACATTGACTCCGTTGCCAAATCCTGCCGCTTCTCCCTCCACAACATTGCAAAGATCCGCCCTTTTCTGTCTGTCTCCTCTGCCAAAATTTTCATCCACACTCTACTCATCTCACGCCTTAACTATTGTAACCTCTTCCTCACTGGCCTTCCCTGCTCCCACCTTTCTTCCCTTATCTCTGTTCAAAACTCTGCTGCCAGGGTCATCCACCTAGCCCATCGCTCTGATCACGTGAAACCTCTCCTCTCCTCTCTCCATGGACTCCCTCTTCCTGAGCGTATTCTGCACAAGCTCCTCATTTTCACCTACAAAGCAATACACAACCTTGCTCCCCCCACCTCTTTGCCCTGATCTCCCTCCAAACCCCTACTCGAGCACTTCGTTCCTCCTCCATCCCCTCCATCACACTCCCACACCTTCCCTGCTCTGCCAACCACCTTTGTTTCTTCTCCCTCACTGCCCTGCACACCTGGAACTCCCTCCCTGTCCTCATCCGCCTTGCCCACACCCTCAAGTCCCTCCTCAAAACCCACCTCTTCCGCTCCGCACTTCCGAACTCCTGCTAAGCATCTCCACCCAGAATTATCCCCCACCTGTTATCTGCAAACTCCCAATTTACTGTAACCAAGTCAAGAATGTGTACCTGAGCTCTTGCATCCTCATGAATGTCGCATCCCTTGTCTCTCCCTCTGTTCTCCCCTTCTCTGTCTCCCCTCCCCCTGTCTTTAGATTGTAGTCTCGAGCAGGGACCATGTCTATCTTGTTCTTTGTAAGCGCCAGGTACATCACTGGTGCTATATAAATGCTTATTAATAATAATAAATATTATTATTTTATTATAAAATAATATGCACCAAAAGTGGCTGCCTGCCATAGGAATAGTTAATAATTAATAATATTCCCAGCCCAAGGAATGCCTCATCAGACTTAATGGCCCAGCACAGCCACTTTGCAGGAAAGCAGGAGTGTTTGTTTTGAAACAAGTTTCATGCATGGTGTCAGCTACCACTCAGGGAAAAAGAGCATTTTATGCCTGTTTTGACCAGTCATTAAATACTCATGGTCCCTGGACAACTTCTGTCCAGGGACTCCATGAGTGCAAAAATAGTTTTGAAAAAGACCCCTCTTTCATACCTACCAAAGGGCCTTGTCCACCCATTCTACTTTAGACAATGTGAAGCTTATGAGTCTTTCCCCTGGGTAGGATTGTTTTGCACAAACTGTTAATTGATCTGCTTGAACACATCAAAGGAAGTTCTGCATTTGTGTGCTGGGTATTGGGTAATTGAAAACTGCACCCTTTATTACATTGTGGACCACTTGTCTTCCAGTATTATAAATGTACTTGAAATGGATTGTACGTTCTGACATCTTCTAGAAGGAAGTTCCATAACTGTGGACCAACTATAGCACATTGCACTATTTTACTATGTAAGTTTCATTCCAGTGCAGTCAAAAATAGCCTGTCCCATAGAAGTTGTGCTGTATTGATTGCACTGGGATGAAACTTGCATGTGATGGGCTCTTTCTATTGTTGGTCCACAGTTATGGAACTTCCTTCTAGAAGATGTCAGAAAAAAACTGTTCCTAAAGGTTTAGAATGTAAGCTCTTCGAGATTGTATGGGGCGGGAAATGTGTTATGATAATATGTAATGATACTAAATATGTACATTTGTACGTTCTGCTTTGGTCTACTAATAGAGAGAAAATATATATTTAAAAAAAGAGAAAAGAATGAAATTTTACAATGCTGTTCAACATCAATGCTAACTTCTCAGCCAATGTGAATTCATCCACTCTCTCACAACAATACTAAGGGTTAGTGCCAGCACTGAGCAACTTAAGAATAACTCTTTATGCTGTTTCCCACTGTCATGTTCATCACCCCCTGCCAGTCTCTCATTTCATCTTCTGAAAAATACAAATCCATAAGATGGCAAAACATAATCTGATAGTTAGAGTGAAATCCTGATGTCATTGAAGTTAATTGTACTTAAACACCTGTTGACTTCAGTAGAGCCAGGCTTGTGCACTAATTGTTTGCCTAATTGGTATTTGCTTTGTACTCAGATGCCATACTACATATGTTTAAAGTGAGAGGGGGGAAATTGTATTAAATCAATGGTTTCCAAGCTTTTTGCCTGTGTGAACCCATTTTGAGATTCAAATACAGTTTCATGACCCCATACAGCACAAAGGGTAAACAAATATCCAGGTTCAGGCTGTGCAGCCCCACTTACATGTTTTGTGTGTCCAGCCTAATAAACAGGCAGTCCCCACGGGCACGTCTTTCATGCACTTGCAGGCAGCCACCACTGGCAGCACCAGTGAGAGCGAGAGTGGAGAGAGGGGCAGGAAGATGTCACCCCTCCGACACTCTAGAATTTTCACCAGCGACTCTATGGTGCTGACAAACCTGGAGCGTGGAGGAAATGCCTGCAACCTAATTGATAGGACAAGGACATGTGGACACACATGAGCCAACATTTGCTTGCGCAACGGGCACCACATTCTTTGAGACCACACCGTAAGTGGGGGTTGTGGGTATGGTCGGTGGTGGACCCGTGTCTGGTGGGGGCAAACACCTAATAAACAGACAGGTGGACACCCACCTGATGGCGGCTATTGTGGGCTAACATCTCATTTGTTAACACCCAAAGACATGCAAAGTACAGCAAACATCAGTCAGATTGCAACCCCATTTGGGGATGCAACATGCAACCCATAGTTTGGGGGCCTGTGTGTTAAGTGAATACCTGTGACCCTATAAACATTAAACTAAGGAAGGAGCCAAGAGAGAAGGAAGTAAATTCATGTTTGTCCTAATAGAAGGAAGGGTTGTTGGGGTTTTTTTAGAGTTGGCAAAATAGAAATGGCAACCTTCAGGCTGTCAGTTGACTTGTATCCTGTTAGTCATCACCAATAAATGCCATGCCATGTGTAATTTCAAATGTCAGCTTAAAATGTCCTGTGGAAGAGTATAGTAACAGAAGAAGCAGCTAGAGTCTGAGGTTGAGGAAGTGTTTGAATGCTAAAAGAGGGAGTTCAGAAAAGATTTCTCTTAGGGTTTGGACCCCACTAAGGATAGGTTGTAGTTCTCTGATGCCATGTATAAATTTGGAAAGTTTCTTTTTTCTGTATTGTAGCAAGTTCTCAAGATATTTGAGTAGCCTGTTCCTGTCACGGGGGGAGGGGAAAGGAGCGAAGGACAGGCAAGAGAGAGGGGAACCCACTCCCCTAATGACATCCAAACAGAACACAGATAGAAACACAGAGGCAGCTACAATATATACTGATCTCTAGCCCGGTAAAGCTAGGGTCCCTCAGGGTGTAGGGTGGGCTTTCCCTCAGTGCTAGAAGGCAACCCTTATCATCATAGGGACACAGTAAGATGTAGCCTTTTGCCTCACAGACCCAAGACTTACAACAAGTAGGGAAGCCACGCACTCGGGGAGATACTCGAGGCCCAGGACACCGTGCACATCAATGTGGAGGGCCGTAGGGGAAGGGGAGAAGGCCCAAGGGGAGGGGGAAAGGGAAGGGGAAGGGTCACAGGGGGGTAGGAAAAGAGGGAACGTGGGGGATAGGACAAGCTCACAGGGTCTTAGTTGTAAGGATCGCTGGGGAAAGGAATCGGGGGGGGGGGGCGCAAGGATCAAGGCAATGGGAACCCACACCACAGGAACACAAGATCTTTATATCCAGGGAAACAACAAGTCAATACAGGACAATACTCACTCTCCAAACTCACTCGCACACAAAGAAGGGGGGGGGGGAAACACCAAGAGTAGTCTCTCCAAATACCCACAGGTACACAGACAGGATCTCCAAGGCTCAAGGGGGATGGGGCAGTCTCTCATAAATGATTACCAGCGGGGAGCTCAGGCCCTGCTGGTTCCCTTTATGGGAAAAGGTCTAATCAGGGCCAGGTGTGCTCAGGGCGGGGCCCCAACCCGCAGCTGAGCTGCATGACGCTCTCCCCATGCTGTGGGCGGAGCCCACCCTGACACTCTGCTTCGGAGCTCAGCTAGGGGGGAACTGCACGCTGACAGTTCCATGATACAACAAACCTCTTTGCTCATCATGAGAAGACTCCCTGGTAAACCTTAACTGGACACCAAAACCTTAACTGGAAAAAGAGTCTGTCAGAGCAGGAGGCGTAAAACTTGCCAACACATTTCTACCACATCCACTATCATCACCCCCACCCTTTCCCCCAGGACCTACAAGGGACCCTCACAGGCAAACCCAGAAATTCAGTCCTCTTCATTTAGTGCATTGAATGCCCACATGGAAACTATGTTGGTGAAACCCATCAATCCTTAAATAAATGGAATAATGAACCCCAGCTTTCCTTTAAAAATAAAAGATTCCTAGCCTTTATGGCTATTGAGAAAAGCTGAATAATGGAATTTGAGTGTAATTTAGGACTTAAAATCTATAAGACAAAAAGAACCTGGAATTTCTTGATTTATTTTTTAAAACTTCATTATATTAATGAGATTTCAATGAGGAGTTGCCTTAGGATCTGTAAATGCTTGAGGCTGGCAGCAACTGGTTGTATTAAATTTTGGCAGCCAGTCCACAAGACACTTGAGCCAAATTACTTCCTGCCAGGCTCTTCTATATGTTTTCTGGTACCCGCTCTGAGACACCTACCCATTCTTAAACAAAGACATTTCTGTTACTAAGTAGACTCAAATGAGCTGCCAAGTACTTGAAACTACATCATTTAGAGCTTGCCATAGCCAGAAAAGGCAATAATGTAAGACAGTTTATACCAGATCGGAATGATCATCTGGAGGATGTAGAATGGAATGCACTTGATGCCGCAAACAGATTGGCAAATTCTCTAGCTAGTCTAGTGAGAATAAGATGTTAGTGACATCTAGTGGCCACACATAAATTTTCAAAATCCCTAGATTTATTAGCGGCAATGAAAATCAATGAAAATCAGGCCAAATAGGTAATTATATTTTCCTCCGTTACATAAGACATTATACAAACCTGGAGGTTTTTTTTAAAGGGATAAAAGGTAAGCTAAGTACCATTGTCCCCTGACTAAAAAGATGGAACACATTTTCAGATATAATCATATAATCATATAAAATATAGTCAGACCTAATCTTAAAAAATGTTAACATGACCCTTTGGAGTTGTGTAATGCTGAACTCCTCGGCTATGGTTCTGTATTGCAGGACTTTTATAAGAATCTACAATACAATGGAAACGCCTTTACCTGGACCTATATAATCTGGATCTTTCCTTATTCTGGATATGTGTTTATGTGTTACACGGCTTTCAAACAGCTTTTAAACAGCTTACATAAGAACGTAAGTAGTGCTGTACTGAGTCTAACCAATGGTCCATCAAGTCCCGCACCCTGTCTTCAACAGTAGTCAATCTTTTTCTCTTGGGGGCAATCCATTCCCTGTTGGTCCAGCCCGCCACAGTAAGAGGTTACATCCCCAAAACCTACTTGGCTAATAGCCATTTATGGACCTATCCTCCAAGAACTTAGCCAATCCCTTTTAAAAGCAGATACCCTACCAGTCTTGACCACTTCCTCTGGCAATAAATTCCACAAGTTAATTGTGCGCTGAGTGAAAAAATCATTTCACTTATTTGTTTTTAAATCTGCTGCCAGTTAATTTCATAGAGTGTCCCCTTGTTCTAGTACTGTTAGAGAGGGTAAATAACCACCCCCTATTTATGTTCCACACCCCTCATGATTTTATAAATTTCTATCATATCCTCTCTCAAAGCTGTTTAGGGCTTTAAAGTGTTAGGACACAGACCCACTCCCATGAGTGAATATTGGGGGCCGGTACCCCAATATCCAACCGACTCTTGAATTTAGGGGGAATTAGCCGAATTGATTTAAAAGGGTCCACATGTGTCCACTGGGATCAGTCTGAGGATGTGATGCACTGCCAGCTGGCTGAAATCTCCCTCCCACACCCTGAAACAAAAAGGGGATACAAATAAGGAAGGTTTATTGACACAAGACTAGGTATTACATACAAATAAGTCTATACCCTCCGACCCAAACACAATTGTCATATACACACAGTATTTCACAAGCAAAACCCTCCCGTCTGGTTATTCTGGTGAAAGGGGATGTAGCAAAAGGGATAGAGGGGGAAAAGGGGGAAATAAGCAATATTACTTCTCCAATCCTGTTGAACAGGTAACCCTGTAGATCCAGCAACATTTGGAGAGAGGGGGGGGGAGGGGGAGAGGCTTGGACAGACCAAAAGGAAGTAATGGTCTGGGAGAGATCCTTGAGGCAAGCACGCACAGAGTAACCTGCTTGAGTTGCGTTCAGGAATGACCCGATTTGCTTATGGGGGCCAGGGCAGTTATAGGGTTTTGCAAGGTGGGGAGATGGGTCTCAAAGGTGCACAAAAGGAGGGCTAGGGCTAACAAAGAAATCTTTCACATGATGTGTTGGGGGAAACAAAGCCTTGGAGGATTTCAATGGAGGGGCATGGCAGGATGAACCTGAGGGCAAAAGGGAGTTTCTGTTAAGGATTTCAATGGGGGACATGGCAGGATGAACCAGAGGAAACAAAGCTTTGGAGGATTTCAATGGGGGGGGGCATGACAAGATGAATACAAGAGCCAAAGAAAGTTTCTATAAACAGGGTATAAGGCTATTTTTAGACATAGAGCATAGGCATAGAGCAATCAGCCTAACGATCGATCTATTGCTTGCCCAGAGTTTCAGGTGGCTGTGGAGCGATCATCTCAAAAGAGGGAGGCCACTTTTTTTGGCTGCTCCATTGTTTACCTGGCAGCCTCCCTTGTTTCATTCTTATTCCTTCCAACCCGACTGGTTTTGCATGGGGCATATTTTTTCTTTCCCCTTTTTCTCCCCTTCTGTTCCCCGGCACCCTTTGACCTGTGTCACACGGAGTGCTTCCAAGGGGAGGGGGGTCTCTGGTTTTTTGGGGGAAATGGTGTTGTTCCTAACAATTGGTCAACACCAACACCTTGAATTGGGCTGGAAACCTATCGGCAGCCAGTGCAGAAAGTGAAGCAATGGTGTAATATGCTCGCGATGGCCCGTCCCAGTCAAGAGACAGGCAGCCGAATTCTGCACCAGCTGCAGCTTCTGAACCAGCACCAAGGGTAGCCCTATGTAAAGCGTGTTGCAGTAATCTAGTATTGAGGTAATAAAATCATGGATAACTGACCAGATCCGAGTCTGAGACATACTGCCTAAGCCGACGCACCAGATGTAACTGTCCAAATGCTCCCTTCACCACAGGCATCCAGGTGGAGCTGTGGGTCCAGGAGTGCCCCCAGACTCCGGACCTGAGAAACCAG
>QEPC01001872.1:881995-893923 GCA_003113815.1 Sphenodon punctatus | reverse complement strand
TGCCGCTCGTCTACATGCGTGGCCTGCTTTTTAATCCGCTTCGGAGGGGGCAGGCGATCCTGCCCCCTCCGACGCGGATTCCCGGAGTGCCGGCTTTACGCCGCACTTCCTGGTTCCGCGGCGAGTACGCATGCGCAGAAGGGCGCGCATGCGCACTCGCACCGTGTCTGAACATCAGACACGGCACGCAGAGATGCCGCGGCAGGAAAAGCCGGCGTTTAGCGATCCCGCTTGTACGCGGGATCGTCTATAAACGCCCTTAGTCCTGTACAAGGCCAGATTGAGCCAGGTGCAGACTGTGCCACCACATTGGGCCCTATGTGATGGGAGCCCTACAGAGGCTGATATTCCCAATACATGATGTCTATGAATAAATCTGAAAAGATAACATGAGTGTGAGAGACACTGGTATAAAGTGCAGGCCTCAGAGCTTCAAATATAACTTAGTGTGGACTACAGAGATTCCACTTGGTTCAAGAGGCCCATGAGTAAATTAGAAATAACATATGCATAATATAGACAGGCCCACAGGGCCTGCGGTGTAGGAACCCCTAGCCCCCGAAGGTTATGTTCAAGTTAACATTTCATTTTTTCTACTAGGTGAGTCAATGAATGTCTGGCACACATTCCTATGCTTGTCCCTATCTCACTCTGAATTTTTTCCCTGTAACTAAGTTAAGCACGTGTGAGGACGCACCTGCAGCCAAACCCACACAACAGGCAGTCTGTAGCCCAACACCACATGAGGGAGTAGCTGAGAGCACTGCTGGTCTGAGTTCCCCCATGACATCATGGAGATGTGACCTCTGCAGACTCAGTTGGGGTATCTCCCCGGCTCAGGCGGTGGAGCCACAGCCCAGCTGGGAAATTAAAAGTCAGGGGAGAGAAGCCGACGGGGGCAGACAAGGCATGTCAGAGTGGCCACGCCGGGAGAGACACCACAGTCCTCCCGCTACTCCATCCGGGGGTTTGCAGACCAGGTCTTGGGGTAGGAACTCCCACACCCGGGCTAGCTAGCCCTAGTCCAGAGGAACGCTGAACCGTAGTAGTTCCTCAACCAGAGGGACACAGCCCACCACTTGGCGCAAGCAGGTACCACCCTTACTTACATAAACAGGGGGTGGGTGGAGGTTTCCAGCGAGCTGGGGAGCCTGGGATGACCGTCCCCAGTGTCCCCGCACCTCCAGAAGGCACCATCCCTAGAGGAAAAGACCACCTGGGTTGCCCGGGACAAGCCTAGAGAAGTACTTGGAATCAGTGAGAATCACAACATGCACCTTCATTTTCTCAACCTCATTAATGTATCCTTGTCTCTCTTGATGTTCACCTCTCCCTCGTCTCCCCCTTCCTTGTCTCTCCTAGATTTTAATCTCATTGGGGTAGGGACTTGTCTATAATTAGTGATTGTACAGTGCCAGGTACACTATTTATTTATTTATTTAATCACATTTATACCCTGCCCCTCCTGAAACAACTTGGGGTGGCTAACAGTCTCTACTTATAAATATAAATAATAAATATAGTCTCTACTTATAAATAAAAATAAATAAAATATTTATATATAATAAATATATAATTATTTATTACATAAATAACAATAGCAAGGGCCCACACCATCATTTTGCACAGGACTCTAACTTCCCTGGATCTGGCATTGGTACTAAATGTCAAGGCCCTGACCCGACGGCAGTTGCTTCCAACTGGGTGAGCAGCCCCGACCCGGTGGTGCGTGTCCCCGGTTGCCAGGCAGCCAGAGCCCAGGCACCACTGCAGTGTGTGGCCGGAGGGGCATGGTCCAGAGGCACAGGACCCGGGGAGGAGGGGGGAAGCTGTGCCACACGCTCCTCAGGCTGCTGGGCAAACAGGAGCCCAGCTATGATACAGTGCACAGCTGGAGAGGTATGATCTTGCAGGGCCTGGGAGCCACCCTGCCGTGATGAGAGCGGGGGTGGGTCCCGAAGGCTGGGAGGTGACAACACCTGGGACAGGACCGGAGACCAGGATGAAAACACTAGTGGGATTTCTGTTCCCTGCCTGTAATCATTTTGAAAGACTGGCCCCTGTACCTTGGCCTTGTGTCGAGTGCTTCTGAACAGTGTGTGTGTGTGTGTTTGCACTTGTGTGTTGTGCTTGTCCTGGTGCTTGTGTATGACAGCATGTGTGTTGTGTTTGAAGTGGTAGAGTGGATGTGTGAGGGTGTGAGTGTTTGTGGGTATCCCCTCCCTCACATCCTTGCACCCCCGGTACAAGTGGAACGAGCTGTGTGTTGCTTCCCCCTTTTCCCCTTCCTCGGCTTCCTTCACAGTGAGTCCTTCATCCCTGGACCCTAGCCCTGGTGCACCAACACTTCCCACCATGGTGTCCTTTGGTAACAGGATTGAGTGTATGTGAATACTGCGAGTACTGTGCAAGAAGGGTTCCCCCTTCCTTCTCCTCTCCCAGGGATACCCACCCTCTTCGCACTATGATGATCTGGGTTGCTCTCCGTACAGGAGGAAACGCCCAAACAAGATCCTGGTGGCCCTTTAACTCCCTGCGTGGACCCCATTGGGCTCAGAGTGGGAAAGGGGGAACTGTCAGAACCCCAGATTTGGAACCTGGTACCCCTCCCTGATCCCCTTCCCTCATAACACTGACACCTTTTAGGGTGTCTTTAAACAAGACGCATCCACGCATAGCCCCCCATCGTCCACACGTCCAACTGCTCATGTGATAGTGGTGCATGGGGAGGCATGCAGCAACCACTCATGGCCATGCACAGAGCACTCCTGAAAAATCCAGAGTGCCCCATGCAGGCCAGGGTGGCCGCCTCCGTAGACGAGGCAGCCATGCTGGGAGACATTCGTTTTAAGCGCTCCACACGCAGGTTGCATGCATGGGTGCCCTGGAGCCATGCCACTCAGTAGCTACGGACCCCCCTCCCATGCTGCTCAGTTAAAAACACCCTCAGAATAAGCCCCTCCACAAGTAGAAATATAATGATACTAGGAAGTAATGCTGGGGCTTTATTGACCAACAGTTATCAAAGCATAAGTTCCTGGAAGAGTGATGATTCCCAAAATGTTCTACTGAAATTAATATTCCCAGGTTGCTTTTGGCCTGTTCAAAGTTAATTATTTTTGCATATACATTCTGGGTGACGTTTTCAAAAAAGCTCATTGTTGGCCTAGCTCCGCTTCCATTGAAATCAGTGATTAAAAATCCCATTGTGCAAGCCTATCCGCAAAGGCCTTATAAAATTCACTAGGAAACCCATCTGGTCCTGCTGCCTTGTTGTTCTTTGCAGNGCATGAGGATCGGATTAAAAATTTATCTCCTTTTCCTATAGTAAAGTCTGCATTAAAATATCTAGGGGTTTCCCTAACAAAAAATCCAAAAGAGCTATACGCAGCAAACTTTCCCCCATTAATAAAACTTTTGAGAGAAGAAATAAAACCCTGGTGCAAACTGATGACATCTTGGCTAGGTAAAATAAATCTATACAAAATGATGATTCTGCCCAAGTTTATTCATAAATTTATGGCTTTACCGATTACTTTGCCTGAATCCTTTTTCAAGTTTAGTGAGGACCTCCTGAAAGATATTGTATGGAATGGCCAAAAGCCAAGAATTAAGAAAAGCTCCTTGATGCAACTCAAGGAGAAAGGGGGTCTCAATCTTCCTAATATAAAATTATATTACCAAGCGTCAATTTTAACAGGGATATATGACTGGTACCATGAAGAAACTGCTCCTGAGTGGGTGAGATGAGAAAAGGAAATCTCTCAAGTGAAGACATTAAAAGATCTTATAGTGGATCAAGGGAACTTGTTCATTAAAATCCCCAGGGAACACCCCTTTGTCGGTACTTTATGCAGGCATTGGTATAACACAAGAAGAAAAATGGGAATAGGAGGGAGTTTCTCCCCATTCACACCCATAGACTCAATACAGGCAAAAAAAACAGGAATTGCTCCAGATCTTCGTAAGTTACTGAGAAACAAAGGCGCTGTGAGGATGGGCCAATTGTTTACAGGAGGGAAATTTTCAACCCCAGATAGGTTAGGAAAAATGCTACAGGGAAAGGTGAATCATTTCCAATATATACAGCTTAAAGGACTAGTAACTACATCCCAGAATGTAGAGAGCTTCAGTAGAGAGCCATACAAATTAGAAAAATTACTGTTTAATAGAAGCGAAACCTCAGGCCGCTTAGGTAAAATATATAAAGCTCTAAAAGAGATTCACTACAAATCACCTTTAAGTTATATGGAGGCCATTTAGGTGAGGAGGAGGAAAGAAAGATATGGATCCACATGAATAGATGCATGACCTCACTGGAAGTAAGAGAGGTACAGATAAAATTAATATTGAGATTTTACTTAACTCCTGTAAGAATGAGATTTGCGGATTCTTCCGGGAAAGGGCTCTGTTGGAAGGGTTATGGCAATGTGGGTACCTACAAGCACTGTTGGTGGGAGTGCCCGGTAGTACGTACATTCTGGGGTAAAGTGTGGAAATTAATTAACAAAGTTGTGGGGGAGGTGGTCCCATATAGAATGGAAACTGCTCTACTGGGACTATATCCCAATACAGAAAATGTGTTACAATTTCAGAGCTCTTGTAAGGTTATATGCTTGGCCGCAATTTCATTGATCGCCAAACACTGGAAAGGATCTGAAGAATTTAATATGGAAGAACTGTACCAAAAGTTATGGTTCTTATACTCGATGGAAATGCTTCATGCAGAGCTTCAGAACAATAAGCATAACTTCGAAGAAACCTGGTTGCCAGTGATAACTGTCCTGGATGAGAAGAAAGAGGGGAAGGTAGATCATCATAAGCTCCTCTAACTTAATATATTGGTGCCAAGTCGTGACAAGAGAAATACTGACTTTTTGTGGCGGGGGTCCTTGTTTTCTACGTTGGGTGTTATTTTAATATATGACATGCATTATCTGATCATAACTGCTGTTTTCGGTTCTATTGTACGGGTATTTTTCATTATGATCGTTATAATTAGTGTATTATAATGTAAATGATAAAAGTTTATAAATAAAATTATTAAAAATTTTTTTAAAAAAATCCCATTGTTCTGAGTAGAATGTGATGGCACAGATAGACTAGCACTAATTACTTTTAACAATACCACCAATGAATATACAGTATATTTTATATTTTTTCCATATTGTATATTCACTTGTTACTGGCTAAATTAAAAGTATGGATACAGGACTAATAGTGTACACTGAAATCAGGTGGTTTTTCTTTAAGAAGTCTAAAATCCAGGAGTCCGTCCAGGTCAGGTGGCAGCCCTACCATCTAGGTGACCTAACTTTGAGTACCGTGGGCTGTATCTATAACTAAGGGCTAAGGCAAGATGGCTACTACAGATAAGGAAGGACTTAGGATTAACAGGGCCCATGACTGCCAGGGTGGGGGCGCAGTGGGCCTCCTAGAAGGCACCTGCCTCAAGAGCCTCACAAGTGGCAGCAGTATGGTTCTGGGAGCTCCACTGCTGATCTGACTCCAGAGGGGCCCAAAGAGGTTCACTGCCACCGCTGCTCTAGAAGGACTCCAGGAGGTCCACTAATATTGCCACTCCTGCACGGCTACTTCCCCTGCTCAGAGAGATGGAGTTTTTGCCGGAGTGGGGAGAAAATGGAGGGTTGCCCTCCTCTTCCCTCTGTTCTGTTCCTGGAAGGCCTGGGGTTGAGGTAGGAGGGGAGGTATAGGAGGAGTGACTAACAGCCATTAAGCGTGCTCCCGATTTCATGGGATTGTTGCCCATGTGACAGTTAGGGGATACACCTGCCTTTAACCTCTGTTTGCTCCCCACAGCCGCCATTGCAAGTTTTATCCTTCCCTACAGTGGCTATGTGGAAAGCCTTTTTTGTACAGGTAGTTAGGGATTGTTGATGTTGGGTTTGGGCCACAAGTCAGGATCCCAGTTCAGGTACCCAGAAGAGAGTGCCTGGAAGGGTAGATGAAGGTGTCCAGTAGGATGAGGGCAGCTGGGCTAGTACTGCTCGATGCTTGCCTGGAATGAAGTGGCACAGCCTAGTACCCAGGACAGAAGGAGGTGAGCCTCACTGGCGGGTTGGGTCTGTTTAATTTTTTGTCCCCCTTCTAGCACTCCCAACACTTTGGTTAGGGTTGGAATTCTAGGAGTCCAAGTCGTGTGTCAGTCCTTCCATCAGGGTCAGAGCTGGTGCTATCATTAGGCAGCGCAGGCAGCCACCTATGGTGCCAACTTGAAGGGGGCGGCTCTCCTGCTCCTGATCAAGCTGCCCTGCTACTGCTGGCAATAGGTTCTGTATTGGATGGGTCATGAAAGGCACCCCTTTAACATGCTGTCCTATGCGGCTTTGCCATTAAGCTCTGCATTGGATTGAGGGTGGAAGAGACACCCACTAGATGTCTTCACCCCAATCCACCTTGCGCTACCATCCCTCCTGCCCCTGATCCAGCTGTTGCTGCCACTTCTGCAGGTTGAAGGGGGTGCCTCTCCTATCCCCGATCCAGCTGCCATTGCCACAGCTGGTAAGCTCTACAGATGGATCGGAGGCCAAGAGGCAGGGGGGAGCAAAGCTAACAGCCCCTCAGTGACCAAGAAACAGGCCATGCCTGTTGTGCACAAAGTGTGTGTATGCGAGGGCTGTGCACAACATGCGTGTAGGTTGCATGTGAGGTGCATGAGGGGTGCTCACACAGAGGTTTGCCTAGGGCAGTAAAAATTCTTGCACCGGTCCTGATCAGGGTGGCTTAATTTTGAGTGCCATGGACTGGCTGATCTGAGCAAGTTATGGGTTATGTGCCAGAGGTCAGACACTGGAAAGGTGCCTTTGCCCCTTGAGAGGGGCCAGAGAAGTTGAACTAACTGGTGGGACGACTGGTTATGGGGATGCCCTGTTATATTGGTTGCCATTACCTTATTGGCATAAACTCCTAATCAAGTTGTGGCCCCTTTAATCCAAAATATATCTCCATGGCATTATTCTCACCTGCCCACAGCAGTGGAGGGGTCCCAGTAGGCTGAATGCCATTGCTACTACCTCACTGGAGGGGCATCAGGAGCCTTAGAAGCAGCAGTGGCAGTGGCAACAGACCTCTTTGGGCCCCTCCAAAGTACCAGAGGCAAGTCTCCTGAGGCAGAAAAAAAATTGGATATGCAAGTCCCCTGAAATGGTACTCTGTAATCATGGATATTGGTTGGGTACTCATATGGCTGTCCAAAAATAATGGTGAATAACAGATCCACTACCTGTTTCTATGCAGATACAAGTTTTTCATACCCTGTACACCGACCTAATGAAAATGTCTGGCTGTTTTTGATTTTCAAACATTGCCAGATATGGAGTAATTTGGATTCAGCTGCCCACATTGTCTTTTCTACCCAGTGCTGTCTAGCCTTTACCTATTCCTCTGGGGTACAAGTGTACCCAGAATGAAAAACGCATGTACAAATATGCTAATTAGGGGCTCTACAAGTTTGAATAATTAGGACATTGTCACCGGCACCTCTGCGCACAACGTACTCAAATTTCAGCCAGATACCTCATACCGTCTGCCTTCTATGTCCAAAAAAGTGCCAGGGCACAAATGTACCCCAGCTTACAATGGCTTTTTGCTACTGGGGTACAGATGTACAAAGTACCCCAGTCAATGCATTTCAATTGGGGTACATTTGTACCCTACTTCAAAATCACCCAAACTGAACACTTTTCAAGGCCAGTTCACACTGACAGTGGACCTGGAAGTCAAAGCCACTCCTCACTGGAAGATGAAATTAAATTAACCCCTTCAGTGCTGCTTGCACTGCCAGGACACTTCTCTATGGCCCTTTTGCAGAAGGCCGCTCTAATGGTGACCAACTGGCAATTATATTTGCTAATACATGTTGCAGGGAACCCATTGAGCACACCTGCAGCCCCGCAACATGTATTAAAAATTGTAACTGACTGTTGATCACCGTTAGAGCATCCTTCTGAAAAGGACCCTTGTCTGACACTGTGGACTGCAGAAAAAAATGAAATTGAACACCTCTGAAGTTGTCCCCTACAAACTATTAGATGAATTACAATTGAACATCTCTCAAGGTGCAGCAGAATAATAGAAAAAATGAAAATGAGTACCCTTCGATTATTGGTTATTCACCTGTGGTTCAAATTTTCCCCATAAAAGAGATTGTCACACGTGTGTGTGTGTGTGTGCACGCGCACGCGCACGCGTGTGTGTGTGTGCAGGGCATTAACTGAGGACAAAGTGATAAAAAGTAAAAATTTTGGTCACATTTTTGTGCCACAGGCAAAAAACTGCTTGGGATACAAATGTACCCTATGAGACGTTATGTGTGATATTTTTTTTGACGAGAAAAGGCAAGAGTTAGCTCTGTCCATGGGCCAAATGTGGCCTGCAGTAGGGTTCTATCCAGCCCAAAGCCTTAAAATCTGATTTTTATTAAATATTATTTGTTGTTTTATATCCAACCCTATCCCCAAAGACTAACAGCTCACAACATACTAAAACTAAAATGCAAATAAGTGACAAACATCATATTTCCTTATCTCGCCCATATCTGCCTCAGCATTCCCAGGCTCACATCATCTCCTCAAATCCCCTCCATATACCCTTCCTAGCAACCTTCCCTGCACCACACCCCCAGGGCAAATGGGGGGTGGGGGACAGATTCTTGTTTGGCAGTTTGATAGAAGCAACTCCGATGCATTTCCTGTTTTCAGAGAAGGTGAGAGTTCCATGCCATGTGTCCAAATGAACCTCAGTAATGGAGCCAATATTATATCCGTATTTGCTAAACAAAGTATCAATTTGCAGAATGACATCCTTCAAAAATATCTCCAAACTCTGCATGTTTAACTTGCACAGTTCATGTTAAGTTGAATGAATGAATGAATTTATTAAAGCGTGACCAAAGGTCATTGCTTATAAACAAACATGGTGTCCAAACAAACAAATCGGCCTACCCAGTACAAAACTTGGCCAGGGAACAAGCACGGGAGCAAATGATACATAAATGAAAAATAATTAAAATAACATAATAATGCATATTGCTGTGGCCGACAAGGCACCAGCAATGTACCCACTGTCAGTAAATAAAAAAGACAGGTAACAGCACAAGCTAAAATAAAATTGGCAGCAAAAAACATCCACCTATAGACTTGTTAAATATTAAGGGCAGCCCAAGCCACCAAATCCAAATTTTCAGAAAGAGAGGAACTATCAGATATGGGTCTAGATTCCAGGAATTTCCTCCTGTAATTCATCGCCTCGGAAATATAGGATGCCGTATTCCTAATAACCTCTGGCGTGCTATTATCCAGGAGCAAACAAAGCAGAGCCTCATCGGACCTGCCAGGGTGTTTCCTCAACGTAGGCATCAGGTACTTCTTCCTCAAAGGGTCGTACAGGTGACAATAAAGGAAAATATGGGCAACTTTTTCAACAGCCTCATTGTGAAATAAGCATAGCATTTCAGAAAAAGGGATGTCCTGAAGACATCCCTCCAAAACCTGAGAGGGCAAGGCATTGACTCGTGCTCGAAATATGAGCCTTTTTGCTCTCACAGGGATAGAGGATTCCAGGTATTTAGGCATCTGCCCCTAATCTGGAATCCACAGCAAATAGGACCTCATGAACGGAGGCCCTGATGGCACCAACTTCTGTTTGCCTGGCAATATCACCGACTCTTGTCAGGACCTCCTTCCTCAGAATCAGTCCCGTAGGTTTATGGACCAAATATTTTTTGGATAAACCAATCGACCCTAAGTAGGTCTCTATCTTTTGGAGCCAAGGATTAATCCAAGATTCCTTGGAGACTTCCATGAGTGATTCAGAGCATGGGTTGATATAGGATTTCTGCCAA
The DNA here is from genome assembly GCA_003113815.1 of Sphenodon punctatus. NCBI lineage: Eukaryota > Metazoa > Chordata > Lepidosauria > Sphenodontia > Sphenodontidae > Sphenodon > Sphenodon punctatus. Next base: position 884,061 of record QEPC01001872.1, on the reverse strand, counting down.
AATTTCAAGATGCGCTCTATGGTCAGCTGCTGCCAGCTGTTTTGGTCCAGTTCAGCCCTAATTACAGCATATGGCATACCTTCCGGCTTCCCCAGGAAAGCCAACAAAAATTTTGCCTGGACTGCATTGAGATGGCGGGCATGAGCGAGAGCCCAAAGCTCAGCCCCATACAGCAGTTGACCTCCAACCTTGGCGTTAAAAACCTGTAGCGCCGAGGGGATAGCATCTCTGCCCTGCTGAGTAAAAAACCCAAGGAGAGCATGTGAGGGCCCTTTGGCTGCCAGAGTTGCCCTAGAGGCATGCTCCCTCCAGGCGCCAGACTTATGAAAGAGGAGCCCCAAGTAGCAGAACGATGGCACCTACTGGATGGAATGCCCCTTATTCCCCAGTGGTATTGCTTCCTCCTGTTGGTACATTAACTTGCACAGTTCATGTTAAGTTTGAACAGTAGGGATGGGCAAACACGGTTCGGATGTTTGGAGTTCGAACTGAACTGTCTGTTCAGACGTCCGAACCGAATGTCCGAACTGAACTCTCGAACGACCAAACAGCTCGATTGTGTTTGGATGAGTGCGGGGGCAGGAAAACCGCCTTTCCAGTGTCAAAAATTAGGTTTCGGTTTCGCTATTTTTGAATGTTCGGCCAAACCAAACTCGGCTGAACCAAACCATTGAACCTGAACTTGGGTTTTGAACTGAATGACCAAACATCCGAACCGCATTCTGTTTGCCCATCCCTATTGAACGGGGTTTGGTCACCCCTGCATTACAAAAGTACCATACTCTGGCTGCATGATGAGAGACTTTCGTGCAATACACTCCACCAGCAATTTGCTGTGAGACAATCTGGTCCATGACAGCCAAGAAATTGGACAGGACTCCTTCATAAAAAAAAAGAAAAAGTGCTATAGAATTTAACAGAGGAAGAATTTAACCTTCCAGAGAACTGCACTGTAACAGACTAAGCAGTAATTAGTTTACCTTCTTTTCACTTACTTGAAAGGGCTCTGCAAACCTATCTCCAGTCCAAAGAAAGGTCTGGCTCTGAAGTTTCCCTTTCTACATACCAGACATTTAGTAGCACTGCACTTATTATTAGTCCTGTCTTGTGTCCAAAGTCCATGGAAATCAATGGAAATCTTTCCATTGCCTTCACTCTGGATCAGTTCCGTAGTTTTAACTGATCACTAATGCTCTCAGGATGCAAAGCATTTCCTGAGAATTAATAACTGGCTGGGACAAGTTGATGACCGAAGGGATTTCTGCTTATCATTAATCCTACAAAAATGCCATTCTCTGAAACAGTCATTGGTGCCTGGAGATCTTTATTTTAGAAACCTGAACAAAAGCCAAGCACATTAAAGCTTTGAAAAATGGAAATTTCTGCAACAGAAGAACAGGGCATTTAAAATGTATGGAGTTAGAGCAAACAGGATGCTTGGTTTAAAGAGTAGCTGGATCTTTTAAAAAAATTGTTTATTACCATGTATGAGGATTTTTTTATTTTGGGTAAGTAGCTTATGGCCTTTGGACCTTTAGTATCACAAACAAGACAAAGCAGAACAATGAGCATTTTCTTATGGAATGTGGTCTAGTCCCCACTAGAGGGTGTGCCCAAAAGTGAGATTCTAGTTGTGTTGGTGGTTCTTTATTTTTAAAGAGGGTCTCTTCTATATTTCCCCCTTTGACATTTTCTTTAGTAAAAATCCCTATTTAAAAAACTGCTATGAGCTAGAAACACCTTGGACTTTTTTGTTCACGTTTTCTTAGGTATACAAGGAGACTTACACACAGTGATCTGTTGGTTTCTTTGTCCTAGGGGTTGGAAGTCTTCTTGGAAAAATCCTTTTAAGTTAGCTTCCTGAGAGCAGGTCCTACCAGAGCAGCTATGCTGTGTTTGGGGAGGAAAGGGGCAATTGCTATGGCAGGGCTCCCAAGTCATGAGATTTTATCATGAGACTCCTAATAGGAGATTTATTTATTTTTTTAAAGTCCCAGTTCCTCAAAGCATAAGACTAAAAGCTTTTGTTTAAAAAAAGTTTCTAGTCTTTATGGTTTTTGAGAAAA
>QEPC01001872.1:860757-872419 GCA_003113815.1 Sphenodon punctatus | reverse complement strand
CACAGCCACCCCCAGCACCACCTCCCTGCACCCCAAACCCCCCACCACAGCTACCTCAAGCACCCCAAACTCCTCTGCACACACCCCTCCAGCCCCACATCCTCAGTCTCTCTCCACCCCCCACCCCCAAACCAGAAAAAGCACATGGCTAGCAGGAGTCTGGACATGCTTATTGCTGCAACCTTCACAGAAAAATCCAAACTCAAGCAGAAAAACCATCCATTGCAGTAAACACACACACCCCGCCCGGGAGGGGAGGGATTGAAGAGGACAAAAGATTAGAAGCACAAGCAAGGAAACAAACAATGCACAGATCAGGGCAGGGGATTTGCTTTTTCAAAACATACCAGGTTTCTGAAAGGATGAGACCTCCCGATCACTCTCTAGTCTGACTCTGATCTAGTGAACATACAGGAAGGAGCAGGGAAGAGTCAGCTCTTTTCCTCCTACTCTGGTAGAGGAAGGGCCAGGGGGAGAAAAAGGAGCTATGAGGTGGCCAGAGCGTTTTGAAAAGGCGCCTGCATACACCCCCTAGGCCTTGCTGATTGGCTGGGTTTCTCCATAGGAACCCAGCCAAGGAGCACACGGCACCTCCCCAATCCCCCAGAAAGCAGTGCGTTTCTGAGTCAATGCCCAGCGCATGCTTTGAGGGCTTGGGAGACATTCTCTAAGTCCCCACCTCCCTTTAGCTCTCTGACCAGTGAGTGGAAAGCTAGAGAGAGGGGGGAGTAGCAGGAGGATTGACTCCCCTCCCCTTGCAGAGTTCTCTTGCTGCAGGGTTTGTTTATATATCACTCATCCTGCTCTCTAGGAGGAGAGAATGTAAACAAAGCCTGAGACAAGTGGGGAAATTGCGCTGACGCTGGATCAGCTGAGGAGCAGCTTCTGGCTCCCCAGCAAGCATGGGGGGACCCCTGAGGGACTTGGGGGGGGGGTGCCTGCCCCAACACCCTGGGTGTGGGTCAGCTCCATTACACCTCAATAACCAGGGCCCCAGATTCTTCCATGGAATTAAAAAAAAATTCCACAGGAGTTTGGGGGGCTCGGGGCCCTATTTTGCACCTTGCCGTGCTGGGCTGTGTTGGGTGGAGCTGCCAGGACTTGTCAGATCTGGCTGTGCTGCTCTGTTAGACCTAGTTCAGAGGGGCCAGGAAGTGGCCAGAAGAAGCATCTGAAGAGCGCTGAAAGAAGCTGCTGCTGCCACTACTAAGTGTGTTCATTTGTCGGGGCGGAGGCAAACCCTGGCAACCCCCAACCACCCAACAAAGCCTGGGTGGGGGGAGGGGAGTCCCAAGATTTTATTCATTCTCCTCATCCCGTGGAATCTCCTGCCCTACAACTCCCCAGCACAGCCTGGAAATTCTGTGCTGGGCGAAGTATGGCAGGAGATTTGGGGGGGCAAGTCTGCGGGAAATCCACAAATTGAGGTCCCGCATTTGACTTGGGGCCCTGTCAATAACTCAGTCACTTCTCATATACAGGTGTCTAGCATCTTAAATTTCACTTGGAGTTCTGTTCAATATTAGTGCATAACGAGGGCTTCAGCTTGGGATGGGGAGATTGTGACACCCTGACCAAAAAAACCAACTATGCCCTAAAATGTTCTTTCTCCTTTTCCTCCCACATGATCCCTTATAACTTTAGGAAAAAGCCCCAGTACTACTGCTGGGATGGTGACTGTCTGCCCGTTGAGGTAGCCATACATTTGGGGGGCAGTAGAGGAGATTCCACTGCTCAGGAAGCTAGGCGAAGGGTGTCCCCTTCCCATCCATCCTCCTGTTATGCCAGTGCTTGGGAACAGAGTATTGCAACAGATATTTGAGTATAGAAGGTTTTATTTTGGGCACAATCCTAGTAAGTACTGTAAAGGAAAAATGCAGAAAGGGGCTCTGGGAAGAAAGTACAGAAAGGGACTCTGGGAAGAGCAGAAGCATAGAAAGAGTTTTGCTTGCAGAAAAGTAGCAGAATAGGAAAGGAATGTGCAGCTGGGCGGCCTTGAACGCTAGAAACTGAGATAAGGGAAGAACAAGATGGGGCCAGGAGAAGGAACAGAGCCTGCTCAAGCAAGATAGTCTGGCGTCTGGGATACAACGTATAACCTTGCTTTACTAGACAAAGAAATAGTAGAAATGATGTATAGCTAGTGGAAAAACACAGCTTTAAGAGTTTGTTGCGCATGCGTGCTTTGTGCCTTTGTCTTTTGATGTATAAAAAGCTCTGGGGGCTGTCCCAAAGCAGCTCTCCTTTGCAGAGTCTGCTAACGCGTTAGCACTCAATAAACTGGATTTATGTTACCCAGATTCTGTGTACAGCCTCGAATTGGTGAGCCCACCCGAACCCAGTGGATTAAAGGAAAATCCACAACAATTTCTGGTGTCAGAAGTGGGATTCGAGGAACTCAGGATCCTTCGTGGATACCTGCGGTAAGTGTACTTTATTGCAGAGTTGATAATCCGGCGGCGGGACGCCGTGCGCCGGGTCGCTGGTGTAGGAAACCGGACTTGTTCCTCTTTCCCTCAAAAGCGTTTTGGGTGTTGTTGTTGTTGTTGTTGTTGAAGGAAATACCTAGGTAAGATTTAAGAATTGAAAAGCTAGCAGGTAATAATGGGAAGCAACCAGTCGACGGAAGCGACCCCTACTGATACTCCAGTTGTGTATATGACTAGGCAGTATGGTAAATCAGTAGTAAGATGGGTGAATAAGTGGAATTTTTATACTCGGGATCAGCCCGATTTGCAGTTTCCGGCTACCGGTTCGTTTTGCATCCCAGTCCTAACTCATTTGAGAGAAAACCTCGAGGTGAACCACCCCAAGCAAATGGAGGTATGGTTCTATTGGGATGATGAGGCAAATCGATCCGATATTCAAAAGCGCTATTGTCTGCCGGCTTGTTTGACGGCCGTTTGTAAGGCTCCTCCGGTGACGTCCGAGCTCATTCCGATGCCCGACCCACCGGAAGACTCTTTGATTGATTTTAGACCGCCTTGTTATAATGCTGTGATACCTCCTTTAAATCCTGGTTTCAATCCTGTTGCCCAGCTTGCCCAGCCTGTGCCGTTGCTCGTACCCCAAGCTCCTACACTACCCCAACTCCTAGCCCCTGATGGGCCCGCGCTGCGAGAAGCGCAGGAACTAGTTGAAGCTCAGAATAAAAAATTAGAGGCACTACAGGCCCAGCTGGACAGGCAGGAAAAACTTTTAAAATCAAAAACCGTCCTTGTAGAGTCCGAGCATAGCAGTGAAGGAGATGACCAGGACTCTGAGTCCGACTCCTCTAAAGCTGAGCAGCGGACCTTGCCCCGAAGGGGCCGCTCTCAAAAGCAATCTAGAAAGGCCCTTCTTAAACTTAAGCACCATCGCTCCTGGTCCCCAACTGGGGACACAAACCCGATTGGCCAGTATCCGCTAAGAGACTACCCTTTGCCCGATGGACAACTGGCCACAGTCCATGTTCCATGGACTGCGGCAGACATTGTGAACTGGGGAAATACCTTCCCCAAGTTGAGAGATGATCCAGAAAAATTCCGCCTCAAATTGCGCAGTATTTTTACCCTGTTTCGCCCCACTCTGGAGGATGCAGCCTCCCTTTTGGACGCAATTATGACCACTGAGCAGCGGCACGCCCTTACCAATAAAACTAGAGAAGGGGATAACGTGAATGGTTGGCCTCTGACAGATACCCTACCTTTCGGGACCCCTGTAGAACGAGAGGCGGTAGCTCGCGTGTTAACACGGGTAGTTGAATGTATCCCTTTGTTGGCCCCAGTGAATGCTAGTTGGGAAAAGGTATCTGCCACCGCCCAGAAAAAGGATGAGCACCCTGCGGATTATGCCGCTCGTCTCCGGGATACATTGAGAACTTATACAGGTCTCAACCCGGACGAACCTCAGAGTGCCACCATTGTTACCTCCCTCATTGTCAATGGACTGCTGAAACCCATTGAGCAGCGGCTCAAAACAGCAGTACTCGGTTGGAAAACTAATAAACCAGATGAGATTGTATCCAAAGCTAGCCAGATCTGGGACCAAATTTGTGATGAGAATAGCAAAAAGGCAGCGGCCCCGGTAAAAATCTGTGTAGTTCAAGATAATGGGAGAGGGGGCTGGAGAGGACGAGGAAGAGGGAGGGGACGGGGACAAGCAAATTTTTATTTCCCCTATAACAATCCCCAATCTCAAGGGTTCCCTACCCAACCGCGAAATGAGTGGCCGGGGCTTCCCCGGGATGTTTGTGCAAACTGTGGCCAACAGGGTCACTGGCGAAACCAATGCCCGTTGCCCCCTCAGGGAAAGGGAAATCAACAGCGCGGATCCCGCGCCAGCCAGTTTAACCCCCAAGCCCAACCTTTTGCTCCGACTGCCAACAATCAATTACAATGGCCTGCCCAGGGGCAATCGAATCAACAGCAATGGCCCGCCCAGGAGCAATTGAACTCTCAACAACAAGGGCTATATTACCAGGGACAGGAGGGGGATCAGGACCTTTTATGAGGAGACGCGGCCTCAGCCCTGACCCTCCTGGACCTGGAATCAGATGGCACTGTCATGTTGACTCTGGATGGGGCAGAGGCCCCCTTTTTGATTGATACTGGGGCAACGCGCTCCATGGTGCACGCTTCTACTTTTCCCCGGTTGCCGCTCTCACACTCTACAATTGCGTGTGTGGGGGTGGAGGGTAATTCTCAGCGGGTGCCTCTCTCGGAGCCCGCCACTGTAACTATCGGCCCGCTCACAGAGAGACACTCGTTCCTTGTGAGTAGACATACTCCAGTGAACCTTTTGGGACGGGACCTCCTGTGTAAATTGAAAGCCTCAATTCATTGCTCGCCTGATGGCATGTATTTGACTTTTCCTGATCCTGAGACAGCTTCCAATCTCATAATGGCCCTTGCTACAGAGGATTCTGGGTCCCCGCTCCTGACTGATCACCAGCAGCGGTTGGATTCCCTCCCTTCCTCTTTGTGGGCAACCTCCCCTGAAGATGTGGGGTTGCTGCAAGGTGTGGCCCCATTGCAGATAACTGTCAAACCAGGACTCCCGTACCCCTCTATGTCTCAATACCCCCTGTCAACTGAGGCCATTAAGGGAATACAGGCTGTTATTAATAAATTTCTTGAAGGGGGCATTCTCACTCCTTGTGTCTCCCCTGTGAACAGCCCTATTCTACCTGTTAAGAAGGGTAACCGAACACACCCTGATGGGTCTCCGGTCTATCGGTTTGTCCAAGATCTTCGTGCTGTGAATAATTTTGTGGTCCCATTGCACCCCATTGTCCCTGATCCCTCTGTGACAATATGTTCCATCCCAGCTGAAGCTCGATGGTTCACTGTCATCGACCTGTCACAGGCCTTCTTTTCTGTGCCTGTGCACCCTGACTCACAATATTTGTTTGCATTTACTAACCCAGCTACCCAGTCCCAGTTGACTTTTACTCGCTTGCCCCAAGGATTCAGGGACTCTCCCTCTTTGTTTGGACTAGCCCTTCGCCAAACGTTGCAGGATTTCCAGCCACCTGCTGGCTGCACTTTAATCACTTATGCTGATGATCTCTTAATGGCAGCTTATGACCAAGACAGTTGTATTGCTGGCTCTTATGCCCTTCTCCGCCACCTCGCCTCCAAAGGTCACAAAGTCTCCCGAGCTAAACTTCAGTTTTGTCTCCCCACTGTAAAATATTTGGGTCACCTCGTTTCTCATACATCTAGGTGTTTAGACCCCATTCGTTGCCAGGCCATTACCCAATTGCCATTGCCCCAGACTGCACGGCAACTAAGAAAGTTTTTGGGTGCGGCAAATTACTGCCGGCAATGGATCTTGGGGTACGCCCAGTTGGCCCAGCCTTTGTACTCAGCCATTTCCCCAACTCCATTCTCACTATCACCTGAATCTTTGCAAGCCTTTCACCTCTTAAAGGAAGCGCTAACTACTCCCCCGGCCCTAGCGCGCCCAAACTATGCCAAGCCTTTTACCCTGTTTTGCCACGAATCAGGGGGGTTCGCCCTGGGAGTCCTGACACAGCCCTTTGAAAACCTCCCTAGACCAGTGGCATACTTTTCCTCCCAGCTAGACCCGGTAGCCCGAGGGCTCCCTGTGTGTGTTCGTTCAGTGGCCGCTGCAGCACTGCTAGTTGAAAAATCAGCACCCCTTGTGTTGGGCCATCCCCTCACGGTGGCTGTCCCTCACGCAGTTGCTATCCTGTTGAATCATAAACAATGCCAAGGGCTCACTCCCTCCCGCCTGACAAGATATGAGCTCTCACTCTTGGCCCCTGAACATATCACCCTCCGCCGAGTTACTACCCTTAACCCAGCTACTCTTTTACCTCAGACTGATGACTTTTCTCTCTCATCTCATGATTGTTGTTCTGTAACTGATACAGTGCTCCTGCCCCGCCCTGACTTGACTGATGTCCCCTTGCCAACACCTGACTATGCCTTGTTTGTAGATGGCAGTTGCTACCGTGAAGCTGGCACCTTACATGTGGGTTATGCCATTTGTACCCTTGACACTGTACTGGAGGCAGGGTCTCTTCCCTCCCTTCGGTCTGCCCAACCTGCTGAACTTTTTGCTCTCGCGCAGGCTTGCCGAGGAGCAGCTGGAGTTTCTGCCACCTTATATACTGATTCCCGCTATGCCTTTGGAGTTTGCCACTCATTTGGCACCATTTGGCGGGAACGCGGCTTCCTCACTTCAGCAGGCACTCCAGTGGCCCATGGGCCCCTAATTGCTGCCCTCCTGGAAGCCGTGCTTTTACCCTCTGCTTTGGCTATTGTGCACGTTCGCGCGCACACTTCTGCCAACACTTTTGAGGCAAATGGCAACCGCTTTGCTGATATTACTGCCAAACGCGCAGCAAAGTTGGGACCCACTGTATGCGTTCAGGCAGTTTCCCTTTCAGATTCCTTGCCTGCGGTGCCGCTCCAGGACCTCCTACAACACCAACAGGATGCGACGGCTCAAGAACTCGACCTGTGGCTCCGCTCCTCCTGCACCCAAGACTCGGAAGGCGTCTGGAGACACCCTGATGGCCGCCCTGTGGCCCCTCGCTCCCTGCTGCCCTTGCTGGCCAGAGTGTGTCATGAGTTAACACACTCTGGCAAGGGGGGAATAGCACACATGATCACCGCCAGTTGGTTTGCTCCTTTTGTCTCCACCGAGGCCCGGCGAGTGACCCGATCGTGCCACATTTGTGCCCACCATAATCCACACAGAACCGAACCCTGCACTTCCTCTTCTCGCCCGTGGAGCAATGGCCCCTTTGAGAATCTTCAGATTGACTTTGCCCATTTGCCCCCGGCCCAAGGCTTTAACTTTGTTCTTGTTATTGTTTGCCTTTTCTCAGGATGGACTGAAGCATTTCCCTGCCGCCGAAATGATGCGTTCACAGTTGCAAAGCAGCTGCTGCGAGACTTTATACCCCGCTTTGGGGTTCCTCTTTCATTGGACTGTGATCAAGGGCCTGAATTTACTGCAAAAGTAACCCAGGCCCTTTGCAAAGCCCTCAGGATCAACTTGTTTTTCCACACCCCACATCACCCTCAGAGCAGTGGGGCAGTGGAGCGGAAGAACCTGGACATTAAGACTCGATTAGCTAAAACATCAGAAGACATGGGGTTGAAATGGCCTGAGGCCCTGCCTTTAGTTTTGATGGCCATCAGAGCCTCCCCAGCAAAGAATACTGGACTTTCCCCTTATGAACTTGTGTTTGGCCGTGCCATGCGCATAGGCCTTACACCGCCTCGTCCGGCAGTTCAATCATTGGCTCAATTGAGTGATGAGCTTTCTCAGTATGTTTTGTCTCTCACTTCTCTCCTTAGATCAGCCAGGACTGCGGTGGAAGCAGCGCACACTCCACCTTCTGCTGAGCAGTGCCACAGTTTTCAGCCAGGGGATTGGGTCCTCTTGAAAGAGTTTTGACGCAAGCATTGCCTCTCACCACGCTGGACAGGACCCCACCTTGTCCTGTTGACAACACAGACCGCTGTAAAGTTGGAAAATGATCCTCGTTGGCGTCATGCTTCGCATTGCTGTCGTGCTGACCCTCCCGCTGGCCCGAACACCACTGACTCCGCCACCTGACCTGACCACATCATTCCAGATGATTCATCGACAGCTACCGGACAATGACAGAACTTCCCGAGACAAACGATCATTAGAATTTGCCTCTAACACTTTTTTGCTTTTTATAGAACAGCTTCGCCTTGATTTGAACGCATCGAACTGTTGGCTTTGTGCCCAGATTCCTTTGCATGCTTTGGAAGGTATTCCTATGTTTGCTACCCCGCTTGCTGTACGGGAATTGCGAGCCCCATTTTATACTGAGCTACCCAAAAACGCCACATGGGCAATTGTTAGTCGCAATGTGTCTGAGTATATTCACATTAGAACACCACCCCCAGCCTTATTTTGCTTGCAGTGTAATGGCACGGGCCAAGCCGTTGGTACCTCTACCTGCAACACAACTGTTGTTAAAAATGGAATCACTTTTAACTTGAACCATACATTTGTGCCCAACCTCACTCCAGCATACTATAACTTGACAGGGTTTTACCATCAGGCATTCATCTACACTCATACCTGTGCCAGTGGTGTCACTGCCTTGGTGGGCCACTATTTTATCTGTGGTAATAGGGCCTATAAACATCTTCCTGCAGATTTCCAAGGGTCATGTTTCATAGGTACCCTCTTCCCTGCCATCCGAGTGTCCTCCAGTTTACCCCAGGGCCCTATCCGAGACCGTAGGGACATCACTGAGGCCCAACGCTTTTGGGGAATAACCATCCCTGGTCTAGGGGTAGGTTTCACCATGCGGGAACTCAAACGTATTTCCACGGTCCTCGAAGTAGTGGCGAATTTAACCACTGACACCTTTCAGACTGTAGCCATTGAAATGAGTAACATCAGACAAATGGTTTTGCAGAATAGGATGGCCCTAGATTTTACATTGGCCAGCAAGGGGGGAGTCTGTGCCCTGATCAAGGATGAGTGCTGTACTTTCATACCAGATAATACAGACACCATTTTCCAAAACACACTCCACCTCCAAGCCGCTGTAGCAAAACTTCATGAGACTGACAATTGGGATTTCCTGTCATGGTTAGACCACTTGCTCCCTGATGTACCAGGTTGGATCCGGTACCTGTTGCTTCTAGTGGTAGCCATTTTGCTGGCCCTGGGTTTTGTCTTCCTTCTGTGCAAACTGTTTTGTTGGGGGGTATCCCACATCTTTGCTGGCAAACCAAAGTCCCTTCCCCAATCTCTCCAAATGATTGCTGTAAGCACCAGGCTTGGCAGCGCATTCCCTTTGCTCCCCCGCCGACCCCTAGTCAAGGGACCCATTAGGGGCCCCCAGGGACTTAGAACGAAGTGGCATTGGTGATGCCATTTAGGGGGTCTAAATGGGCATCAGAAGGGGGGACTTGTAAAGGAAAAATGCAGAAAGGGGCTCTGGGAAGAAAGTACAGAAAGGGACTCTGGGAAGAGCAGAAGTATAGAAAGAGTTTTGCTTGCAGAAAAGTAGCAGACTAGGAAAGGAATGTGCAGCTGGGCGGCCTTGAAGGCTAGAAACTGAGATAAGGAAAGAACAAGATGTGGCCAGGAGGAGGAACAGAGCTTGCTCAAGCAAGATAGTCTGGCGTCTGGGATACAACGTATAACCTTGCTTTACTAGACAAAGAAATAGTAGAAATGATGTATAGCTATGGAAAAACACAGCTTTCAGAGTTTGTTGCGCATGCGTGCTTCGTGCCTTTGTCTTTTGATGTATAAAAAGCTCTGGGGGCTGTCCCAAAGCAGCTCTCCTTTGCAGAGTCTGCTAACGCGTTAGCACTCAATAAACTGGATTTATGTTACCCAGATTCTGTGTACAGCCTCGAATTGGTGAGCCCACCCGAACCCAGTGGATTAAAGGAAAATCCACAACAGTACAGCCAACAATGAGGGGAGAATCTTCTTCCTCTGAAGAAGTAGAACCTACAAATCAATTTCTCCTTCTCCAGTCTGTTAGTTCAAACTCTGGAAGAAGAAAAAAGAAAGAATTTCAAGTTGGGTCTTCACTATCTTTAAAGTATCAATATGCACTAGCAGGTTCAGGAATGACGACAGAAACCTACACTAGAGTCTTTAAGTAGAATTTCTCTGGCCATGTAAAAACGTTCAATTTACCAGAAGTTCTGCTTAAGCAGACCTTAGATGGAGAAAACTGATGTTCAGATTCAGTAGTGGTGGAGCAATACATTTCTAGCGGGGGCTCATGCTAGTGGCCAGTGCAGGGAGGTGGGGATGGTCTGGGGAGCGCTGGAGGGGTTGCTTCCTGGGCTGAAGGAAGTGTGTCTTTTGGGAAGGAGGGGGAAGGGCTGCCCCAGCTGAAGGTGAGAGTCTCTTGGGACAAAGAGCTCCTACCCCAAGCTGAAGCCCCACTAGCTGCCAGCTCTAAGTCAGTTTTCATCTCAGCCTATAATGAGCCAAAGGCTGGGGGTGGAATGAGTCCCTGCAAGTACCATGTACCCCAGCCAGCCCTGGCACTACCCAGAAGGAGAAAGTGCAAGGGGCAGAAAGTGTCAGGGGCAGGAGGCTCTGTGGCGTGCACGGGGAGGGAAGGAACCCCATACTAGCCCAGTGGCTTTGCAATCTGTTTTCTCCTGACCTGTGGAGAAGTTTAGGAAAATTTCTCACTAGTTCTGAAAATTAGTACTCAGTTTTCCTCAGAAAACACTGAGGACCAACACGCTCAACTTGATTTTTCCACGTTTTGAATTTCCGAGGAGGGCCCCTGACCGGAACTCACAAAAACCTCATCTGAGTGCAGGGAAGGGGGCACGTAAGTGGGTGTTTATGCCAGCTAAATTATTCAACTTATCCAGAAGTGTGAGTTATGCAAGTTTGACTTAAGTGCATTGTATTTCACCCACTATGTAAAACTAGTTTCCTGTCTGTAGCAGGGGATGGTGTTTAGAGTTGTCAAGATTGGTTCCAAAGGGTCACGCAAACATGGAGAGTTAGCTTATTCAAACTTAATTCACAGACTTCACTGCTTTTCTCACCAGCCACTCAGTCACTGGTCCAGTCATAACTCAGTAGATTCCTCAGTACATTCCTTTTATAACAGAATTCCAAAATCTAATCAGAGCTGACTAAAAGTGTCTTGAGCTGGACAGACAACAATGCAGCTTTGACTCCTAGTAGCAAGTCTCAGGCTTTTTCCACTATCCAGAGAGTTTAGAGGCTTCACTCCCACCAAGCATCTAGCACAGGGTTTCCTCAATTCATACTTCTGGCTTTCTGCAACAGCTCCTAGGCCTTTCTCTAGCCAGCAGTAGCTTCCTTGGGAAGAGCCCTTGTTTCTGTAGCAGTTTTCCCTTTCAGCAATCCAAGACAGCCACAGCAGAGATCTTTCCTATCCAAAGTCCAAGCAGCAGACTGAGGCTTAGCTGTCTCAGCTCTCCTATATAGCTGGGTGGCCACGCTCAGCTACTTCTGCTTCCTGTCCCCAGCAAACAGCTGAGCCTCATTAGCCTTTTAACCAATTATTATTATTATTATTATTATTAGCAAACATTTATATAGCGCCAGCAGTGTACCTGGCACTTTACAAAGTAATAAAATAGACAGGGTCCCTGCCCCTAGGGCTTACAATCTGAGAGACAGGAGCTGGGGGAGAGAC